>MU701069.1:11065-28184 GCA_026770625.1 Nicotiana glauca | reverse complement strand
TAAATGCTAAAAATGCAAAGTACATATTTTTGTGATTTTCATTCTCGCAAAACAAACTTAATTACTCTTAATTGTCCTAAATGTAAATGCGACATATTTTTGTATTTTTTTCATTTAATATGCACGGATACAGGCAAATAATGACATAAAATACCACGAAATTTCACAAAAAATGCACACAATAAAAACGACAATTTTTGTTTTGATTTCTTTGGGAATAGTTCATATGGGGCAAAAATCACGTGCTCACAGCTGCCCCTCTGTGTCCTAATTCACTCCGAAAGATCCTCAAAACCAAACCAACCACCCCGGCATGTCACATACAAATGAGCATAGAAGAAGAAATAAATAGGAAAACGAGACTACAATACACAAAACGACCGACCGAGTCGTTACAATTTCCGCATTAAAAATGGTTATTTTTCAATTACATTTCAAAGGACGGCTAAATTTTGAATACAAAATTAAAAAAAAATATATATATATTGGCCTTCCCACCCAATTTTTACGATAATTTCCTTCCTTTTACTTCTATCCCGACCTTCCTCATAGCAAAGATTTTTTAAAATAAAATAAAAAGACGTTTTCTACAAATTATATGTGTGCACAAGATGTTGTACATGAAACTAATGGACAAAAAATCATGCATGTATTGTGGTGGTTAGGAAAATTATTATCCCCTTTCTTACGTCTTTCTCTAACACGAATTTCTTCTAATTATTACTTGTCAATCTTCTCTAAAATTTAAAAAGTGAACAAAAAATGATATCAAAATCACTTGCCAGACAAGGATGAGATGAAAGAAGCTGTCATTTATGTCTTTATTGTAGTGGTGCATGTGCTTATCTTTTGGTGTGTTGTTCCTCAAACCCTTCTCAACCACCAAAGATTCCTAGTCACTAGATAAGAGCTATAGTCAATATTCTACATTTATTTTTGCCATTTGGAAGTCTTTCTTAATTTTTAAAAAAAAAAAATTTTTGAATGTGAGGGGAGGGGGGCAAATTGAATGTTTATACTTAATTTCTTTCTTTTGCGATCATATTTACTAATTTTTGTTTAATAAGAGACTTGTATGCAATGTAAGGAATAAAAACAAAATTAAGATAATTTTTACTTTTAAAAATATCCTAATATAATCCAAAAATACAAATTATTGAGTACTAAATTGAAAAATTAAGGACCAAACATTACAATGCTCTTTTAGTTCGTTATATGATTATTTTCACAAATATAACCAAGGGACTTGTATTGGCCTAAGTTGAAGTTTCATAATTAAAATAAACTACGTAGTTTGTTGTATATGGTGTATTCTCCAATGAGAATCTCTATTGTTTTTGTTACAATATCGTACTTACCCTACAATTTTTCTACATATATAGTTATTGCTCTGAGAAAATATATTAATCAGTAGTTTAAATCTCCGTTTGAAAGAGTCAATAAGTGTAGGTAACTATAAAATCCCACTAAAGCTTTCCAAAGAAAATATAGTAGGCAATAATGCATAGGAGCCAATTATTGATTCTTCTAATTGTGTCTGTCATTTTGACAAGTTGTTGTAGTATTAATGCTCAGCTCCGGCGGGACTTTTATCGGAATTCATGTCCAAATGTGGAATCCATCGTCCGATCAGCAGTTGAAGACAAGTTTAAACAGACAATTGTTACCGCAGCAGCAACACTTAGACTCTTCTTCCATGATTGCTTTATACAGGTATTCTTTTTGCATCTTCGATAACCAATTGTTTGTTGTTATGAGTAGGTATAGTTTATGAATTAATTCTTTGACAATGTAAAAGAATATTTTACACGTAACTGCCAATAAAAGTGAGATTGATAACCTATATATAAATAAGACAGGTTACCTACTACAATAGGTTAAAAGGTTCACCCTTCCGTTGTAAGTTTCCAATATACATGTACTGATATGATTGATATTCGTTCCATTTAACTTTCAACAAATCAATTCTATTAAATTATTCAAATCTTTTCTATCAAACTGGTTTTTCAATGATCATTGGTTAACTCTCGCTGATATAGTAATATAATCAAAGTCAAATTAATTAATGTCTTAATTTAACACCTTGGATAACTAAAAATCATCATTATATATATATATATATATATATATATATATATATATATATATATAAAAAAAAAATGGAAGTGAGGAGAATTATTTGTACAATGTTATAAGTAGTCGTGATGCATTCTTATGCGTTTTATGTATGGAAAGGAAAATTGACTGAATGTGTTTTGAATTAATTAATGGAGTAGGGTTGTGACGCTTCCATCATACTGAGGTCGTCAGGAAATAACACAGCAGAAAAGGATCATCCAGAAAATCTGTCCCTTGCTGGAGATGGATTTGACACTGTTGTTAAAGCCAAAGCTGCAGTCGATAATGTCCCTTCTTGTAACAACAAAGTCTCTTGTGCTGATATCTTGGCCATGGCCGCTAGAGATGTCGTTGCATTGGTATGCACTAACTTCTTGTGTACTTGATGTTTGTATTATTTGATCGCTTAATTAATTTGCTTCTTATTGTTTGAGTACCTTATTAAGTACTAGATTATCAAATTATTTCCTTGAAGAAATTTTCGGTTTTAATTAGTATGACAATTATGCATATTGTTAATTTTAACTTCGATCAAATTTAAACCATGTGCATGATATGAGACACACATATTGTACGGATCTTTAGATGTGGCATCCACACTCTCTCTCTCAAGTAGTAGAAATGACACCGGATAACCACTCTATATGGCTGTTATTTATGAATTAGTCAGTGCGTCTTGCATTTCAATTTTTGAGTTTAAATTTTCAGGACAAAAATGTCCTGCATTATCCTGAAGTTAAGATTTTTAGTTTAAAATTTCAGGACAAAGTACATACTGGCTAATATCTAAATACCATCCTTGACTGTGCACATGCCCATCTGAAGTGCTTGAAAACTAATGTCTAACTAATACTTTTAAACCCGTCCGTACATTTTTTATTGTTCTTTTGTTAGATTCTTTATGAGTTATTATTTATCGGTATAATTATTGGTAGGGTCACTTGTTTTGGTGATAAGGATTTAAAATTTGTAATAGTTTTAAGTATTGAATGTGTAGGCAGGAGGACCAAACTATGCTGTTGAATTAGGAAGGAGGGACGGCAGAATGTCTTCACAAACTAGTGTGCAAAACAATCTACCCCACTCTAGCTCCGACTTAGAGAAGCTCCTTCCAATGTTTGCCTCTCGTGGTCTGACTATCAGACATTTGATTGCCCTCTCAGGTATATTACCACTTCCAATTTCTTTTCTTTTTCTTTTTCATTCGTATAAGATACTATATAAATTATCAATCTTTTTAGGGAGATAAATTTAAATACTTTACCTTGCTCTTTGCAAGTGACAAGAAAAGTATTGACTTTTACAAGGCCGTTTGAAACAAGAATTGGGTTTCGAAGCTGTCAAAATAAAAAAGAGATACTACAGTCACACTTCATTTTGAACCTTACATCATAGTTGCGCACATGTAATGAATCACATTTTGATTTATGTAGAGAATAGCATTGACCCATTTTTTTTCCACAGTAGTCTTGCTCACCAAATTAGGATGAATGAAAACGTAAGAAAGTTAACTCGTCCCACTGCACCTGCCGATCAAATTGTTGCTTTTTATCTCGATATGAAATAGCCTAAAATGTCTATCAAGCAACAATCACTCAACAGGTGAAGTTTTTTTTTTTTTTTTTTTCGCAGGAGCACATACACTAGGATTTTCACATTGCAACCAGTTCTCAAGCAGGATATACAACTTTAACAGCACACATAAGGTTGATCCAACAATTGATGCAACCTATGCAAAGAAACTCCAAGAAATGTGCCCACAAGATGCACCTCCTGGAGTAGTCATCCCCATGGATCCAGATAGCCCTCAACTGTTCGATAACACATATTACAAGAACCTACAGAGAGGGAAAGGGCTGTTCACTTCTGACCAGACACTGTTTACTAAAAGGGGGTCAAGGAGAATAGTGAATATCTTTGCATCAAACAGGACAGCTTTTGAAAGGGTCTTCATTGCTGCCATGACAAAGCTTGGAAGGTTTGGGGTAAAAACTGGAAATCTTGGTGAAATTCGGAAAGATTGTGCTGTAGTGAACTAAGTAAACAGAAGATAGAGTAGATCACAGGTTCATATAGGACCATTCTGCAGCACCTATTTCAAATTCCAAAAATTACACAATAAGGCGTAATCATGTTCATGAAGATCCAGAGTACATAAAAAATGACTTGCTGCTTCCCTTGGCCCCCGGTAGCATGGGACCTGCTTGAACCCCTTCCAATCCCCCATCCCCGCCCAGGAAAAAAGGGAAACGCACACACGCACGCCTGGGGCTTCTCCTCCTCAACTCATGAAACTTTACTATGATTCGAAAAGATACATTCAATCACCAAATGGCCTAATATAAATGATTCAATCAAACAGTGTTTGCTCAATCTTTGAGAAAAAATGACTACATGAGTGATATTGGTAACTTTTGGAACCTAAAACAATTGTGAAAATGGTAGACCGGACGAACAACTTCTAAATTAGCTGTATACTCCGCTTCCACCACTTAACCACATCCCACCCCTCAACTCTTCTAAACTTCAATTCTAAATTATAAGTAAACAAGAATTATCATTCTAAACTACAGCACCCAGTGTTGCAAGAACTATAAGAACAAAAGAATTAGCATTTACAACAGGCGGTTAGGCAGCAATAGTATCCAATTAATGGAACTACCTCAAAGTTATGGAACTTCTATCCATACCACAAATGTATTGCGAACAGTTCTTTCTTGCTAGATAAACCAAGCCAAAAAGGATAAAAGTTTGTCCAAGATTTCTTCAAATATTGAAATCCTGGAAAAAAATACCCTGTACGTTCTATTGCGATGAGGGGAGTAACAATAATGTCAATTAAAAATATGCTACTTGGTTATACTATATCTCTATTGTAGTTGGATCGCCAAAACATCCATAGATTAGTACTAGTACCTCATATCAGCCCCTGAATGAATGATATCTGGTTCCTGGACCATGATATTTTCCAGTTTATCGTCAACATCTGAAGAAGCTCTGCAACAATGTCGAAATAAAAAGCTACCCATTGCCTCCTCAGTGACGAACTAGATCTCTTGAAAACTTAAATATTTGTTAAATGAGAAACGTTCATAATATATAATTTAGACACTAGTTATCTTTTCTCCAAGTTCTTGTAGGAGCTAACCAAACTTCTTCCTTGACAATTGGAGGTTCTAGTTTAGCTCATCCATGAGATTCCTTATCTAAACCAGCTGATTGCTTGCACTACCTATGACTTCTCATCACTAATGGTGACATCAGTGCTCCAATCACATTCCATCGGGACAGCACAATCTCCATTCTCAAGGTGACTTGATTCCCCAGATTTACAGGCGGCCATCTTAGTCTCATCAAGAGAAATTGCAGCTTGTCCAATTGAAGCATTACTAGACTCAAAATATTTGTCTTCCATACTAGTATCTTGATCATCCATATCAATGTCGTTTTCACAAGACAATTCAGGCTTGGCACAGGCATTTGTCAGACCATTTAGGGTGCTATTCTGGCAAACTTCCCATGAGACATCTTTCTTGGTACATCTGTTCAATGGGCGTTTCCCAAGGAAGCCAGGGGCAAACAGTGGCTTTAACTTTGGTCCAGAAGAACTCCCTCCACCTGATTTCAGAACCACAGGTAGGCTTCCGCGAGATGAAAATTCTTTGTTCTGGTTAGTTTTGTCTGGCAGTTGAGTGGAAGTTTGTAACTTCGCATTGTCGGAGATGTCACCTAAGCTTGAGGCAGAGGATGAAGCATCATCCAGCATATCACCATTTGTCGCTACAGAATCCTCGGTAAACGAAGAACTCAATAGACAGTCATTGGTGGTTCTTTGGCATGGTTCAGCATCATCTTTACTGTCAGAAACAGGGAACTTTGTTTCCCATTTCTGAATCTCAACTTCAGCCGAAGAACTAGCACCAAAGGAACTATTGGATACCACTCTAAGGCAAGAAGTTCCTGTAGCTGCACTAGATAGTTTAACATCCAGCAACTCCTGCTGGACATGAGAACTTGCCCCAAAACCTACCTCCTGATGCTCTGCTCTGTCCTCGGGGTTGGTTAAGGAGGATAACTCCACTTTAGCCCCGATGATCTTAACTTCCAAACCATTAACATCTGGCGGTGAAACAGAATCAACAACTGTAGCCGGAGACACTGTTGCACTAAGACATTCAACAGGTTGGTCTGTGGAACTTGGCTTGTCTTCCACTTTCTTTAATAGTTCAAGAGGAAATAAGGATGCTGGTCGAGGGTAGATCCTGTCAAAAGCAAATACAAATCAAGATCGTTTGCTGCCAAAGGCAATGCAGCATGTTAAATAGAAGAGATGCATGTACAGATCAGATCAATTAGATCATGGTCAAAAGAAGGTTACCTGCTATATAAGAGCATGTATGCTCCCTGCGAAAGTACTTCATCCAAATCAACACTAACCACCTACCAAAAATTGTACAATGAGTCACACACAAACATTTTAAAGTGATGGAGGAAAAATTGTGAAAAGGAAAAATAAACTAAGAAGTATCTATAAGCGGGATATTGTACTGAGATCATGCTGCTTGAGGTAGATTATTTATTAAGTAATGACTTTTACTAATAAAGCTTAAGTGCTCCAACTCCGACAGCACCTATATTCCCAGTTTGACATTGTTGCAGACCCAAACATACACTGAGAAACAACCAAGAGTGTCAAAATCTGCATAGCTTAACAGAGAAACTGGTGTCACATTCTACATGACAACAACAAGGAAAATCTGAGAGAAGGTGGCACAGCAAAGAAGGTGCCCATTTTACGACTTTCTTAAACTTTTTTTGTGGGATATACTTATATACCCCGGCAAGTTTGTATACATGTCACATTCATGGAGTAGATTCTTACCTAATATAAATAATAGAAATATTACATTTCTCAAATTAGATTCATCTATTAAACCTCCACAAGCACAAAACGAAAGAAGCATATTTTCTGAAACTTCAGTTTTTACTTATGGTACATGATCTTGGGAATGGGCACGTATGATATGAGTGAGCAGCTTTAATAACTTCTGGTGCATGCACGAAACACCCAAACCATGTCACATCCATTCAACCCCAGGTACATCAAGGCAAATCAAGGAGCCAACAAATAAGATATAACTAATCTACGAGAGAAGAAAACTAGCTTATAGCCAACATGCATTTTCAAGCAGAAGCATTAATATAGTTTATCGTCAAACATATCTATAAGGTAACTAGCATTTGCCAGGCCCAATATAGCAATTCACCGGGATATAGCAACTCATATATATTACCAAGCTTCAGAGTTTACATTGTGGATAATCAGCACAGAAGAACATAAATGAAAGTGTGACATGCCATCAGCAAACAACCAATACATTTCGTGCATTGGGATGGCATACAACAACAAACAAGAAGGTAGAGCAAGAGAGAAGTTTCTACCTTACAATCATCAATCCTGTACCAACTTCCACGGAAATCCTTGATATAGCATATGTAATGGCCGAAAAATGATGCATTCAACATATCCACGTGAACAATAACTGCATATAGCTTGTAAATATTATTGCCATCTCCTGCTTCGCTCACGTACGGATGGAGATCCAATGTTTCAGGGAAAGTCACCCTCTTATTCAATTTACCAAACCTACCACTCTGCATAGGACCACAAATAAACAAAACTAGCAGAAATTAACCCACAGAGTCACATCCAGGAATAAAATGGAACTTGGGGGTGAGGAATGTTAATAGAGAGAAGGAAACTCCCTGAGTTATTGTAATTCACCCATACCATAAAGAAATGCAAATTCTGTTTTGCAGTTCTAGAAAAGATATAATGGCAATTAGAAACGCAACACGTACGGAATAAATTATCCTTTTGTTTTACAACCTAGGGTGCATCCTTGTCTCTGAATGGAACCCAACTGAAGAAAAGAGCAAATCCAATAATGCATGATAACTTTTTTAAATATTACGCCTTTCAATTTCTTTCTAAGGATTTTTTTTTGGGATAAGGAACCTAGCATTTCTTAAACAATGTTCCTTTAAGTATACTGATGTCTTATCGAAAAAGCCTATGTCTGACAAACTAATTTCATATTAGGTGGTAAATAGTGAACTCATATCCTATCAAAACGAAGATAATTTTCAGATTGACATTGAACCCTCCTGAAGAAAAATATTTATGGGAGATTAGAGTTCATGTAAGGTCTTATTTGTTAGCTCAAGGTACACCTGAAGTCTGTACATCCTAGATCGAACATCTTTGCTTCAGCTGGACTTCCATCAGACCCATTTTTTCCTGTAGACTTGAGAACCTAAATTCAATGTAGACGTGAATCCATAAAGCTATGGCTGAAATATTCATTTTGAAAAATACATATTGACAGTCTCTTTTTTGAGAAGTTTTTAATTTTTGAAATTTTCAGAATACATATTGACAGTCTCTTTTCACACTTAAGGTGGCACTCCAGTTGTTCAACAGCAGAATAATCCTAAAGGACCTGAACATGAAATATCCACTCAAATATCGCATGGTTATATGGTAAAATACTAAACTATTTTGTCTCGCTTGTAAGGACCCGCTTTCTAAATTCAGACAATATACACTGACAATAAAAGACTATTGTGCCCACTAACCATCATTAGGAACAAACAATTAAACAATTTACACCTTAACATATTACTGGTGCATGATACAAATCTAAGTAAACTACAGAAAACCTGTAAAACCAGCTCTTTCATTAGAACCTGTCCACTTTATTGCCTAAGGGGAAGTCTTATCGAAAGGAAAAAAAGGGCAGACATTTCTGTCACGTCCTGCTACAACAACTCATTTTCTCCCTCATTTCTAGAGTTAATTCCTTCTAATTGGTCTTTGCTTCTTTATGAAACAAACCATAAAGATCCTCTAGTTATGCATCTGTACTCTCTTTGTCTCATTTAAATGACACATTACGTGGGAACCAAACCATTTTTTTCTTTTACCATTATTCCAAATATTTTCTAAATATTACTAACAATTATAAAAGAAGTGCTTCATGAAACTTTTTATAGTTCCTAATTATGTAAATTTGACTTCAAGAAGATTGAGAAACTGAAAGTTTGATTAAAACTGAAAATTAGATATTTTGGCCATTATTCTCCTACCCTTACATTCTCTTCGGACGGAGGAAGGTTCTTTTTTTTTTTCATTTTTCATATGTTATAAATTTGGCAGTGTCTGATTGCTGTACTAGAAAAATGGAACCATGGAAGAAGAAGGGTGCCAAAGGAGAAAAAAGGAGTTTAGAGTTAGTATGCAGCCAATTGCCATTAAACTTGTGGCAACTCTTTGATTCAGAATCTGATTGCTGCTTTGTTACTCTTCATTCTTTTCTTTTCTTTTTCCTTCAATATTTCACCTAAAGGATTGAATGTCTTCCTTTAACGTTTCAACTCCTTTGAAGTACTTTTACATAGTAACCATGTTTTGGGTTTTCTCTCCTGGTGATAAGTTAAAAGAAGACCTTTTTTTGTAGTATCAACATCTATACTTTGAATCTGGACAAAAGAATTCCATGCAGAGAAAGGATGAGGATCACCTTAATGTGGGGATGATTTGCTGGAGAGGTGAAAATTGAACATGAACCTTTCTTCTAAATTTTTAAAGAATTTTGATATTAGCTAACTTGCTCGTACATGACTAGCATGACCCCTCGTTATATAGGTTGTTGACCACTAACTAAAGATGGATAGGTCCTAGAAAAAGAGCAAGGATCATTCATTTACAAGTTTGAACAAAAAATTTGTTTAAGGGCCAACATTTGAGCTACACAAGTTAAAGGGTCTATAATGCACTTTGCCCTAGATGGTTGAAGCACAACAAATAGAAAAATGAAACCAACCTGAAACCTTTTCAAGGCAATTGTTAAGATATTTGGTGCCCTCCTGACCATTAGATGCTTCCATGCCTTGACATAGTCATTGCATCTGCAAGACAACCATAGTTGTTGACCACTATTAACGATTAGGTAGGACGATCAAATCAACAGTGCCTCAATCTAAACTAGTTGGGCTAATGGGGTCGAGCAAGTATCCAGCAGTTAGACTATTTTTGCATTGATCGTTAACCAACTGCAACTTAACTAATGAGCTTTAAATAACTCCTAGACAGACTAAACTTGAGTGTCTCATCAAAATAAAAAAAATTGCATAGAAAGAGTCAAAGCGACACAGTCAAGGATTTTGATTTCCAGTACCACCCAAATAAAAAAGGGAAATCAAGTGGGAAAACTGGCACGACTCACGAGTAACTCTAAACTTAGCAATGAGACATTTCGATGCCCCAAAAAAGAATGAACTACGGTCAACATGAGATGAGTTCAATTAATTACAATTTTTTTTGTTATATTTGAAAACTAAATTAAAAGTTACTACCACAACCACAAAAATTTTGAAGATACTTTTTTGGGAGAAGGCATATAGACCCCCTCAAACTATAGTCTGCTTTTTAACTACACACTTATTCTTTGAGGGGGTCCTATTACCCCCTGAACAATTTTAAAGTGGAATTAATTCCACCCTGAAATGCTATATCCAGATCTGAAATAAGTGGTGAAATACATGCACGTACCTGAATTTGACACATGTATTTCCCACTTAAATCTCTTTTATTCAAAACTTTTTGCCATATTTCTCTTTCCACCACCTTTCAGCTATGTTGCGTGGACTCTCCAAAATGTAACCGCACCCATGTCAGATCCTTCAAAAATGCACTACTTTTGGAGGATTCGACACGTATCCGTCCACATTTTCGGGGAGTCCGAGCAACATAGCCTTTCAGGCATTAAAACAATTGCAGAGGGGAAGATGAAGTGAAGGTGCCAAGAGGTAGTTGTAAGAGAGACAGATAGATAGAGAGAGAGGAGAAGATTAGTGGAAATAAACGGGAGAAAGGAAAGAAGATTTGCCGGAATTATTCGTTGGTATTCATGTTCTCCCCGAAAAGGCGAAATAAAAGAAGAAGTAAAGAAATGAAAAGGAAAAAAAATAACAGAAACACATTATAAATTTAATAACAGAAAAATTATAATTTTTTTTAACACTTACTTTTGCTTAGGGAGGAATTAAATACACTTCAAAATGGTTTCAAAAGAGTTTTTCTTTGACCACAATTTTTCATATGCTTTTAAAATAGTTTGATGTGTTAATTATTGTGACTTATACTCCTTCGGTCCCAATTTATGTGGCGATGTTTGATATGGCACGAGTTTAAGAAAGAACAGAAGACTTCTAAAACTTGTGGTTTAAAATAAACCATAGATATTTGTGTGGTTGTAAATGAATTCATTAAGGGTAAAGTAGGAATTTTAAAGATAAATTGTTCCTAAAAAGGGAAAGGTGACATTCTGTTTGAGACTGACTAAAAAGGAAAGAGTGCCACGATAAATTGGGACGAAGGGAGTAGTACTTTTACATAGTTTCCAAATATGTAAATTTTATTTCAAAAAAACTTAAACATTTTATGTTCGGATTCACGGTCAAAATTAAGAACTTTGATCCGAATGGTGGCACATAAATTAGGATACGAGGAGTAATAACTAAGCCAAAGAAATAGGACAGAGGGAGTGTTCTGTTTCTATATTAGTCCGTCATGTTATTAGATAAGGATGAACATAGAAATCTGGGTATAGAACCAATCAGCCGTGTGAAGTAAAAAAATATGAAACCATACATCAATAAAAATGGCATTCCAGATTGTAAAAAGGATGCAATTCATTATCATTAGTATGAAGAAACTCACCCATCACATTTATACAAGTTATCTCCATCAAGCCATTCTCTTGCTGTGAATTGATCTAAGCATTCCTCCAACGATTCAGCATCCCCATGAATCTCTACGGTCAGATCCATCATATTCTCAAACTGATCTGAAACATTATTGCATTCTGAACATATGACCTAAAAATAGAAATAACTCAGTTAGCCAGAGAAGGAAAGGGAAGAGATCAAAATAATACAAGAGCATAAACACATGTGCAGCTTGAAATATCAAAAGAGCACATAGAAAATATTTTGATGATGCAACATAAATTAAGTCCTATGTTTCTTTGGATAATTACACGCTATGTCTTCTCCATCTTAAATTAAAGTTACCTGAGATTGCAGGTGACCACCAAATATGTGTTGAATAAGTGTTGTCTCCTGTGTGTTAGGAGGAACAGCTTTCTCTCCACCAAATTCATCAAGGCACACAGATTGCATCGTGTCAATAGCAAACCTATAAAACAAGGCAATTTTCATTATTTCGTGTAAAATATGCTTCGTGGACAGCCCGTGGTTGTTTCACATTGAACACTACACTGGAAAATATTTATCACGCGTACTGTAAGATACTCATCGACTTTACTATACCAAAGAAACACACCTCATAAATTCATGGGCATCCTCCTGTTTACCATACCCAAGATTACCACCAATATTAGGCAAACGTGAAAGTATGTTAATTGGTGAGAAGGGCTGCTGACTTCGACTAGCCTGCTCTACATGGTGTTGAAATTCACAAAGGAAGCACCAACCATTCCGCCTACCTGAGGGAAGAGTAGAAAAAGTGTATAATAAAAAGAGCTGTTTTGATTACTTCAAAAGAAGCACTAGTTCGTATACTTGTTCTAATGAACGCAATTACATTCTCTCAGGTGGCCTTTCTCCAACAAGTAGGCAACAAGCGGCTTAGTGTAAGTCAGACATTGTAGAACCACATTCGCAAAGCAACTGCATAAACCAAAAAGAATATATTTAAAATGTAGACACAAAAGCCAAATGGCATACTAAATAATACTTGGTTGCTAGAGTCTAAAATGAGGGAATACCTGTTTCCACAATTTAGGAGCCCACAAGGTGGGAAACCTGGGCTATCCCAGTTAAAAAGTTCCAAGAATTCCTTGTACGGGAAAAGTACCTAAATTATTAAACCAAACTATGGTCAGGTGTTTTATAACACAAATGCATAGTTGTGTAAGTAGCTAAGACGGCGTGTACCTTCTTCGAATGGTTAGGTATCAGTGAAGCTGCAGAAGAACTGCTTTTCCGAAAATCCTTGCATTTAAATTTATGCCCAGAATTCCAATGAGATCTTTGGCAAGCTTCAGAGCTATGAGAGAAAGAAAGAGAGCAAAAACAATCAGTCGTTAATCAATAAGGCACTCCAGATTATAAAAGGAAACTTTAATAGATTATTGTCACCCCTGTGCAGTGTTTTTAAAAGTGAAAAGCACAAAGAAGTGACAAGGTTCATGGGACTTTAAGCAAAAAGTAGAAGTAGAACACACGCTTCTTTGAAGTGAAGAGCAAGTTACATAAAAATAAAAATAAAAAGGGAAAAGGGTCAAAAATACCCCTGTACTATACAAAATTGATCAAGTCTACCCTCCACTATACTTTGGGTCTCCTCAAACCCCTGCCTTCAGAGAAAAGTCTCTACAAACTATCGCCACGTATATTGTTATACAGTCAAACTGTAGATTTAATACCAAAGTAACCGCTATGCACACCAAGCTTGAAGCGATGGTACTCTATCAAGTCGAGGCTCTGTACGTTATAATTAAGTATAAAACATAGAACAGATTGTGGTAGATCCAAATTATGAAATTACACAAAATTAACTGTTTGACATAGTCCACAGTAAAAGCTAAGTTAATATATGGCATCCAAGATTTATATTTTGATATACATACAAAAAGGTTACTTAGTTTGGGCTCTATATTCCTGTATAGATATTGCGTATATGTGGCTGGGAGAAGCAGTGTTGTCACAGGCGAAAAGCGAAAAAAAGCACTTAAGTCTATTGAGGCTTTAAGTGCAAGCGCAAATAAAGAGCGGGTTCTAACGAAGAAAGGTACAGTTGAACTTAATGATGAGAATCTAAATGTAGCTCAAAAACAATAATTATAAACCCAAGTACTCCCTCCATTTCAATTTAGATGAGGTAGTTTGACTCGGCACGGAGTTTAAGAAAAAAGAGGGAGACTTTTGAAATTTGTGGTCTTAAAAGCTTAAGGGTAAAAGCTTTGTGGGGTCATGACATTTGTGTGGTTATAAAAGTTTCTCATAAGGGTAAAATGGGTAAAATGAAAAGTTTAAAGTTGAATTATTTTCAATTATAGAAATGTGTCGTTCTTTTTGGAACGGATTAATAAGGAAAGTGTGTCATCTAAATTGAAACGGAGGGAATAATAATTATCTTTTTGAATGGTTATATAGACAAAAGAATTGAAGATATAAAATTAGGTGAATTACTTATAGCTCATTGTCACTCTCTTCAAGACAAAGCCCCTGGGCAATGACGCACACGCTTTAGCGCCTTGGAGTATGCGCTAAAGCTTTGCTCAATCTATGTGAAGCACACAGATACTTTGCATCTAGCTTGAGGGGCACGCCTTTTTTTTAATAATGGTAACATAGGGCCTAAGAACACCTCAACTAAGCCTTTGACAACAATGTCGAGAAGTTACTTTATATGGCCAAGGCTCTATATACTACTATACTAGTGCACAAGAAAATAGTAGAAAAGTGTAATCATCCGTTTATAACCAAATTGTAGACTCACACAAAATTGATTGTTATGGAATAGAACATTGACAATGAAGTGCTTGTTATGTGGTTAACAATAATGTCGTCAATAATCATCTTAGTATTGTCAAACAATGAGTATTAAAACACGGATTGCTATTAGAGGGATTGCCTACAGGATGTTCCTGTATTCCTAATACATGTATTCTTATTCCATATCCCATCCCGCATAAAATAACACAAAGGTATTAGCAATGCAGATTTCAGTCCATAAACTAATTGCCGCAAGTTTTATACCAACAATCATATGTTGAATATGCAGATTTTAAATTAGTAAATTAGTGTTTTTATTGCAATCCAAAGTCCAAACATTGTATTAGTGTACCTGATTATTAATTCTTATGCCGCCAGCACCAGACCAGTGAATTTACTATACAAGGTAATATTAAACATAAAAAGAACATGTAATAATTGTATAAAGTTAGATATTATTATCAACAGGAACGAGCTTAGTTTACCAGTATTTAACCATCTTGCAACGAGAGCATTGCTTAGAGGTGATACTACCGCATACCCCGCAACCTTCTGGCGTTGTTGTCGGCGGCTCCTCCATTCTCCGATCACCAAAACTTGCCGTCGGCGGCGAAGCAGCAGAATCAAAATTAGACTCGTCGTCGACGAGAAAGTACTTGGAGGCGGTAGTCTTGACGAGGTAGAGGAGTGAAAATACGACGACTATGGCCGTCAATACAAAGTGCAAGTAGGAATTCAGATCCACCGCTACATGCATTAGAAATTTATACTTTTCCTACTAGTGCGGGAAAAAAAATTAAAGCTTTGTTCTTTACGAAACAGCGCTCTCTCATATATGGTAAGCTAGGGTTTCAATTCCTGCATTGAATTGGAATTGGAATTGGAATTGGAATAATTTGGGGAATCTGGAGTGGAATTTTAAATTTCTAGAATATGAAGGAAGGTTTTTTCTTTTTCTTTTTTGTTTTCTCTTTTAAAGGTTTGATTGATTGTTCAATTGGTTCTACAGTTTTACTTTGTCAGCAAGCTAACGTGCACCTTCTCAAAACAAAAAACAAAAAAGATAAGAAATGCCTATTTATGAAATCTGATGATAATTACATTTGGACTTTTTATATTTCATATTTTTGGCTTTTTGTTTCTTATGCGTGTTATTTGCGTCATCTATTGAAATGGCTATAGTTTTGGGATTTTCATACATAATTTGGGGATTATGTTTTCAATTTGCTTTTTAAAAATTTTTGAATTAGCATCCTGCATTGTTATATAACAATCTTTGCTTCCTTTAAAGCTTAAATTCAGTTTATTATGAATCTTCTACCTATTTCCATAGTGCCAACTAGTTTTAATCTTTTCTTTTCTTTCCTTTTTTCAAAACAAAGCATTTCAAAATTTGCAAAGAAAATGTAAAATTATTTCGATATGAATCCAGCTTTTACCATTTGCCCGAAAGATCGAATGTCCTTAAAGGCATTATTATGGTTTGTAGAACTCTGCTAGTAGTCTTAATAAATACATACACAGTTTCTCATTGAAAACGAAACTAGAGTTATGGCAGGGGGCCAGGGGCAATGAAGCCCACCTTAGTGAATACTTAGGGTCACGTGGGAGATTTGCATCTATACCTGTTTTTTGTGTCACGTTTTAATTTGTTTCCGTTTTGTAAAAAAATTACAAGCGTACCCGCTTTTTCGCATAACTTCAGCATACGGGGCTGAAGTAGCAAAGACAATCACACAAAACTCCAGCATTCTAGTAGCCGGGCCTGAAGTAGCATTCTAGTAGTCGGGCCTGAAGTTCAGCTCTAGAGCTGAAGTTTTTGTTTTGTAACTGTCGAACTTCAACTCTAGAGCTGAAGTTTTTATTTGTAACTGGCGAACTTTAGCTCTAGAGCTGAAGTTTTTGTTTTGTAACTATCAAACTTCAGCTCTAGAGCTGATGTTTTGTTTGTAACTGGCTTTTTGTTTGTAAGCTTCAGCTCTAAAGCTGAATTTTTTGTTTTGTAACTGTCGAACTTCAGCTATAGAGCTAAGTTTTTGTTTGTACTAATATTTTACTTGGCTCTCCTCTTCTTGAGTTGGAATTCTTTTAATCACTTGACTGCTTTTCCTCTACTTAGCAAAGACAGCTATAATCACTGGTGATTTCATATGGATAATGTATTGGGAAAAAACTGAATTTATATATTGAAGATGACGTCTCATGGCGCGTGTACTGGTCAAATGGTCAAAGTATGATAATCAATCAAGAGGCACGGGCAACAACAGATACGGGAGAGAAGAAACTTAAAGAGACACGAGTCGCTACTCAAATAGCACGATTCCCATACATGTTCGAATCATTTAAAGCCCAAAGATCAAAAGGAATTAGAGGAATGAACCTGACAACGCGGAAGAGGCCAAATTCAATATTAAAT
>MU701068.1:0-11499 GCA_026770625.1 Nicotiana glauca | reverse complement strand
CACAAATTTTGGCAATCAGGCACCCACCTGGAAAATAAGGGAAAACAGTTCAAAAGAAAGCAACAATAGGTGATGAAATGCATTTCAAAACTCAGTAATCAGGCACCCACCTGGATAATAAGGGAAGTATTACTTTTTATTTTAAATTTAAATATGTTACACCCAGTTATCAAACTGGGGCAGAAATTTTCTTTGTTTTGTATGATGTAAGCAGGCGCCCACCTGAATAATAAGGGAATATACTTTCAAGAAGTTGCAAGCAGGCGCCCACCTGAATAATAAGAGAATATCTTTTCAAGAAGTTGCAATCAGGCGCCCACCTGAAGGGAATATCTTTTCAAGAAGTTGCAATCAGACGCCCACCTGAATAATAAGGGAATATCTTTTCAAGAAGTTGCAAGCAGGCGCCCACCTGAAAAACAAGGGAATACTTTTTCAAGATGTAAGAAGGCGCCCACCTGAAAAATAAGGGAATACTTTTTCAAAAAAAATTGAAAGCAGGCGCCCACCTGAAAAACAAGGGAATACTTTTCAAGAAGTTGCAAGAAGACGCCCACCTGAATAATAAGGGAATATCTTTTCAAGTTCAGCAATCAGGCGCCCACCTGAATAATAAGGGAATATCTTTTCAAGTTGCAAGCAGGCGCCCACCTGAATAATANACCTGGAGAATAAGGGAATACATTTCAAGTTTCAACAATCAGGCGCCCACCTGGAGAAAAAGGGAATAGATTACAAGTTCAGCAATATCGCACCCACCTAGAGAACAAGGGAATATATTTCAAGTTTCAGCAATCAGGCGCCCACTTGGAGAACATGGGAATACATTTCAAGTTTCAGTAATTAGGCACCCACCTGGAGAAAAAGGGAATAGATTACAAGTTCAGCAATCAGGCGCTCACCTAGAGAACAAGGGAATACGTATCAAGTTTCAGCAATAAGGCGCCCACCGGGAAAACAAGGGAATGCGTTTCAAGTTCAGCAATCAGACGCCCACATGGAGAACAAGGGAATACATTTCAAGTACAGAAATCTGGTGCCCACCCAGAGAACAAGGGAATACATTTCAAGTTTCAGCAATCAGGCGCCCACTTTGAAAACAAGGGAATACATTTCAAGTTTCAGCAATCAGGCGCCCACCTGGAGAACAAGGAAATACATTTCAAGTGTCATCAATCAGGCGCCTACCTGGAGAACAAGGGAATACATTTCAAGTTCAACAATCAGGCGCCCACCTGGAGAACAAGGGAATACATTTTAAGTTTTAGCAATCAGTCTCCCACATTAAGAACAAGGGAATACATTTAAAGTTCAGCAATCAGGCGCCCATCTGGAGAACAAGGGAATACATTTCAAGTACCAGAATCAGGCGCCCACCTGGTGAATAAGGGAATACATTTCAAGTTTCAGCAATCAGGCGCCCACGTGGAGAAAAAAGGAATAGATTACAAGTTCACCAATCAGGCGCCCACCTGGAGAACAAGGGAATATATTTCAAGTTTTTCTGCAATCAGGCGCCCATCTGGAGAACAAGGGAATATAACTCAAGTTTCAGCAATCAGGCGCCCACCTAGAGAACAAGGGAATACATTTCAAGTTTCAGCAATCAGGCGCCCACTCGGAGAACAAGGGAATACAGTTCAAGTGTCAGCAATCTGGCGCCCACCTGGAGAACAAGGGAATACATTTCAAGTTCAGCAATCAGGCGCCCACCTGGAGCACAAGGGAATACATTTAAAGTTTCACCAATCAGGCGCCCACCTGGAGAACAGGGGAATACATTTCAAGTTCATCAATCAGGCGCCCACCCGGAGAACAAGAGAATACATTTCAAGTTTCAGCAATCGGGTGCCTACCTTGAAAACAAGGGAATACATTTCAAGTGTCCGCAATCAGGCGCTCACATGGAGAACAAGGGAATACACTTCAAGTGTCAACAATCAGGCGCCCACCTGGAGAACAAGGGAATACATTTTAAGTTTCGGTAATCAGGCGCCCACCTAGAGAATAAGGGAATACATTTCAAGTTTCAGTAATCAAGTGCCCACCTGGAGAACA
Organism: Nicotiana glauca; assembly: GCA_026770625.1. NCBI lineage: Eukaryota > Viridiplantae > Streptophyta > Magnoliopsida > Solanales > Solanaceae > Nicotiana > Nicotiana glauca. The sequence goes on along the minus strand of MU701068.1, from coordinate 9,441 downwards.
AGGGAATAGATTACAAGTTCAGCAATCAGGTGCCCACATGGAGAACAAGGGAATATATTTAATGTTTTTCAGCAATCAGGTGCCCACCTGGAGAACAAGGGAATACATTTCATGTTTCAGCAATCAGGCGCCCACCTGGAGAACAAGGGAATACATTTCAATTTTCAGCAATCAGGCGCCAGCCTGGAGAAAAAGGGAATATATTTCAATTGTCAGCAATCAAGCGGCCACCTGGAGAACAAGGGAATACATTTCAAATTTCAGCAATCAGACGCCCATCTGGAGAACAAGGAAATACGTTTCAAGTTCAGCAATATGGCGCCCACATCGAGAACAAGGGAATACATTTAAAGTTTCATCAATCAGGCGCCCACCTGGAGAACAAGGGAATACATTTCAAGTTCAGCATTCAGGCGCTCATCCTGAGAACAAGGGAATACATTTTAAGTTTTAGCAATCAGGCACCCACCTTGAGAACAAGGAAATACATTTCAAGTGTCAGCAATTAGACGCCCAGATGGAGAACAAGGGAATACATTTCAAGTTTCAGCAATCAGGCGCCCACCTGGAGAACAAGGGAATACTTTTCAAGTGTCAGCAATCAGGCGCCCACCTGGAGAACAAGGGAATACATTTCAAGTTTCAGCAATCAGTCGCCCACCTGGAGAACAAGGGAATACATTTAAAGTTCAGCAATCAGGCGCCCACTTGGAAAATAAGGGAATACATTTCAAGTTTTAGCAACCAGGCGCCCACCTGGAGAATAAGGGAGTACATTTCAAGTTTCAGCAATCAGGCGTCCACATGGAGAACAAGGGAATACATTTCAAGTTCAAAAATCAGGCGCCTACCTGGAGAACAAGGGAATAGATTACAAGTTCAGCAATAAGGTGCCCACCTAGAGAACAAGAGAATATATTTCAAGTTTCAGCAATCAGGCGCCCACTTGGAGAACACGGGAATACATTTCAAGTGTCAGCAATCAGGCGCCCACCTGGAGAACAAGGGAATACGTATAGAGTTTTAGCAAAAAGGCGCCCACCTGGAAAACAAGGGAATACGTTTCAAGTTCAGCAATCAGGCGCCCACCTGGAAAACAAGGGAATACGTTTCAAGTTCAGCAATCAGGCGCCCACATGGAGAACAAGGGAATACATTTCAAGTTCAAAAATCAGGCGCCTACCTATAGAACAAGGGAATACATTTCAAGTTTCAGCAATCAGGCGCCTACCTTGAAAAAAGGGAATACATTTCAAGTTTCAGCAATCAGGCGCCCACCTGGAGATTAAGGGAATACATTTGAAGTGTCAGCAATCAGACGCCCACCTGGAGAACAATGGAATACATTTCAAGTTTCAGCAATCAGGAGCCCACCTGGAGAACGAGGGAATACATTTCAAGTTTCAACAATCAGGCGCCCACATGGAGAAGACGGGAATACGTTTCAAGTTTAGCAATCAGCCGCCCACATGGAGAACAAGGGAATACATTTAAATTTCATCAATCAGGCACCCACCTGGAGAACAAGGGAATACATTTCAAATTTTAGTAATCAGGCGCCCACCTGGAGAACAAGGGAATAGATTACAAGTTCAGCAATCAGGCGCCTACATGGAGAACAAGGAATATATTTCATGTTTTTTAGCAATCAGGCGCTANAGGGAATGGATTACAAGTTCAGCAATCAGGCGCCCACATGGAGAACAAGGGAATATATTTCAAGTTTTTCAGCAATCAGGTGCTACCCCGGAGAACAAGGGAATACATTTCAAGTTTCAGCAATCAGGCGCCCACCTGGAGAACAAGGGAATACATTTCAAGTTTCAGCAATCAGGCGCCCACCTGGAGAACAAGGGAATACATTTTAAGTTTCAGCAATCAAGCGCCAACCAGGAGAACAAGGGAATATATTTCAAGTGTTAGCAATCAGGCACCCACTAGGAGAACAAGGTAATACATTTCAAATTTCAGCAATCAGGCACCCACCTGGAGAACAAGGAAATACATTTCAAGTTCAGCAATATGGCGCCCACATCGAGAACAAGGGAATACATTTAAAGTTTTATCAATCAGGCGCCCACCAGGAGAACAAGGAAATACATTTCAGGTTCAGCATTCAGGCGCTCATCCGGAGAACAAGGGATTACATTTCAAGTTTCAGCAATCAAGCGGCCACTTTGAAAACAAGGGAATACATTCCAAGTTTCACCAATCAGGCACCCACCTGGTGAACAAGGGAATACATTTCAAGTTTTAGCAATCAGATGCCCACTTGGAGAACAAGGGAATACATTTCACGTTTCAGCAATCAGGCGCTCACCTGGAGAACAAGGAATACATTTCAAGTGTCAGCAATCAGGCGCCTGCCTGGAGAACAAGGGAATACATTTCAAGTTCAACAATCAGGCGACCACCTGGAGAACAAGGGAATAAATTTCAAAATTCAGCAATCAGTCGCCCACCTGGAGTACAAGGGAATACATTTAAAGTTCAGCAATCAGGCTCCCACCTAGAGAACAAGGGAATACATTTCAAGTTTCAGTAACCAGGCGCCCACCTGGAGAATAAGGGAATACATTTCAAGTTTCATCAATCAGGCGCTCACCTGGAGAAAAAGGGAATAGATTACAAGTTCAGCAATCAGGCGCCCACCTAGTGAACAAGGGAATTTATTTAATGTTTCAGCAATCAGGAGCCCACTTGGAGAACACGGGAATACATTTCAAGTGTCAGCAATCAGGCGCCCACCTGGAGAACAAGGGAATACGTTTCAAGTGTCAGCAATCAGGCGCTCACCTGGAGAACAAGGGAATACATTCAAAGTTTTATCAACCAGGTGCCCACCTGCAGAACAAGGGAATACATTTCAAGTTGAGAAATCAGGCGCCCACCCATAGAACAAGGGAATACATTTCAAGTTTCATCAATCAGGCGCCCACCTGGAGAACAAGGGAATACATTTCAAGTTCAGCATTCAGGCGCTCATTCCGAGAACAAACGAATACATTTCAAGTTTCAGCAATCAGGCGCCCACTTTGAAAACAAGGGAATACATTTCAACTTTCAGCAATCAGGCACCCACCTGGAGAACAAGGGAATACATTTCAAGTGTCAGCAATCAGACGCCCATATGGAGAACAAATGAATACATTTCAAGTTTTAGCAATCAGGCGCCCACCTGGAGAACAAGGGAATACATTTCAAGTGTCAGCAATCAGGCGCCCGCCTGGAGAACAAGGGAATACATTTCAAGTTCAGCAATCAGGCGCCCACCTGGAGAACAAGGGAATACATTTCAAGTTTCAGCAATCAGTCGCCCACCTGGAAAACAAGGGAATACATTTAAAGTTCAGCAATCAGGCGCCCACTTGGAGAACAAGGGAATACATTTCAAGTTTCAGCAATCAGTCGCCCACCTGGAAAACAAGGGAATACATTTAAAGTTCAGCAATCAGGCGCCCACTTGGAGAACAAGGGAATACATTTCAAGTTTCAGCAATCAGGCATCCACCTGGAGAAAAAGGGAATAGATTACAAGTTCAGCAATAAGGCGCCCACCTAGAGAACAAGAGAATATATTTCAAGTTTCAGCAATCAGGCGCCCAGTTGGAGAACACAGGAGTACATTTCAAGTGTCAGCAATCAGGCGCCCACCTGGAGAACAAGGTAATACGTATCAAGTTTCAGCAAAATGGCGCCCACCTGGAAAACAAGAGAATACGTTTCAAGTTCAGCAATCAGGCGCCCACATAGAGAACAAGTGAATACATTTCAAGTTCAAAAATCAGGCGCCTACCTAGAGAACAAGGGAATACATTTCAAGTTTCAGCAATCAGGCGCCCACCTTGAAAAAAGGGAATACATTTCAAGTTTTAGCAATCATGCGTCCACTTGGAGAATAAGGGAATACATTTGAAGTGTCAGCAATCAGACGCCCACCTGGAGAACAATGGAATACATTTCACGTTTTAGCAATCAGGAGCCCACCAGGAGAACGAGGGAATACATTTCAAGTTTCAGCAATCAGGCGCCCACATGGAGAACAAGGGAATACATTTCAAGTTTAGAAATCAGCCGCCCACATAGAGAACAAGGGAATACATTTAAATTTCATCAATCAGGCGCCCACCTGGAGAAGTTTCAGTAATTAGGCGCCCACATGGAGAACAAGGGAATAGATTACAAGTTCAGCAATCAGGCGCCCACATCGAGAACAAGGGAATATATTTCAAGTTTTTCAGCAATCAGGCGCTAGCCTGGAGACCAAGGGAATACATTTCAAGTTTCAGCAATCAGGCGCCCACCTGGAGAACAAGGGAATACATTTCAAGTGTCAGCAATCAAGCGCCCTCCTGGAGAACAAGGGAATACATTTCAAATTTCAGCAATCAGGCGCCCACCTGGAGAACAAGGAAATACGTTTCAAGTTCAACAATATGGCGCCCACATCGAGAACAAGGGAATACATTTAAAGTTTTATCAATCAGGCGCCCACTAGGAGAACAAGGATATACATTTCAAGTTCAGCATTTAGGCGCTCATCCGGAGAACAAGGGATTACATTTCAAGTTTCAGCAATCAGGCGCCCACTTTGAAAACAAGGGAATACATTTCAAGTTTCAGCAATCAGGCACCCACCTGGAGAACAAGGGAATACATTTCAAGTGTCAGCAATCAGATGCCTACATGAAGAACAAGGGAATACATTTCAAGTTTCAGCAATCAGGCGCCCACCTGGAGTACAAAGGAATACATTTCAAGTGTCAGCAATTAGGCGCCTGCCTGGAGAAAAAGGGAATATATTTCAAGTTCAACAATCAGGCGACCTCCTGGAGAACAAGGGAATAAATTTCAAAATTCAGCAATCAGTCGCCCACCTGGAGAACAAGGGAATACATTTAAAGTTCAGCAATCAAGCTCCCACCTAGAGAGCAAGGGAATACATTTCAAGTTTCAGCAACCAGGTGCCCACCAGGAGAATAAGGGAATACATTTCAAGTTTCAGCAATCAGGCGCACACCTGGAGAAAAAGGGAATAGATTACAAATTCAGCAATCAGGCACCCACCTAGTGAGCTAGGGAATATATTTCAAGTTTCAGCAATCAGGCGCCCACTTGGAAACCACGAGGAATACATTTCAAGTGTCAGCAATCAGGCGCCCACCTGGAGAACAAGGGAATACGTTTCAAGTGTCAGAAATCAGGTGCTCACCTGGAGAACAAGGGAATACATTCAAAGTTTTATCAACCAGGCGCCCACCTGCAGAACAAGGGAATACATTTCAAGTTCAGAAATAAGGCGCCCACCCATAGAACAAGGGAATACATTTCAAGTTTTAGCAATCTGGCGCCTACCTTGAAAAAAAAGGAATACATTTCAAGTTTCAGCAATCAGGCGCCCACCTGGAGAACAAGGGAATACATTTCAAGTGTCAGCAATCAGACGCCCACATGGAGAACAATGGAATACATTTCAAGTTTCAGCAATCAGGAGCTCACCTAGAGAACAAGGGAATACACTTCAAGTTTCAGCAATCAGGCGCCCACCTGGAGAACAAGGGAATATGTTTCAAGTTTCAGTAATCAGGCGCCCACTTGGAGAACAAGGGAATACTTTTCAAGTTCTGCAATCAAGCGCCCACCTGGAGGACAACGGAATACATTTAAAGTTTCAGCAATCAGGCGCCCACCTGGAGAACAAGAGAATACATTTCAAGTGTCAGAAAACAGGCGCCTACCTAGATAAAATTAGAATACATTTCTAATTTTAGCAATCAGGCACCCACCTGGAAAATAAGGGAATATGTTTCAAGTTCAGCAATCATTCGCCCACATGGAGAATAAGGGAATACATTTAAAGTTTCATCAATCAGGCGCCCACCTTGAAAACAAGGGAATACATTTCAAGTTTTTGCAATAAGGCGCCCAACTTGAGAACAAGGGAATACTTTCAGGAGTCAACAATCAGGCGCCCACCTGGAGAATAAGAGAATACATTTCAAATTTCAGCAATCAGGCGCCCACCATAAGAACAAGGGAATACATTTTAAGTTTCAGCAATCTGGCACCCACCAGGAGAACAAGGGAATATATTTCAAGTGTTAGCAATCTGGCGCCTACCTTGAAAAAAAGGGAATACATTTCAAGTTTCAGCAATCAGGCGCCCACCTGGAGAACAAGGGAATACATTTCAAGTGTCAGCAATCAGACGCCCACCTGGAGAACAATGGAATACATTTCAAGTTTCAGCAATCAGGATCTCACCTAGAGAACAAGGGAATACACTTCAAGTTTCAGCAATCAGGCGCCCACCTGGAGAACAAGGGAATACATTTAAAATTTCTGCAATTAGGCGCCCACCTAGAGAACAAGGGAATACATTTCAAGTTCTGCAAGCAGCCGCCCACATGGAGAACAAGGGAATACATTTAAAGTTTCATCAATCAGGCGCCCACCTGGAGAAGAAGGGAATACATTTCATGTTCAGCAATCAGGCGCCCACCTGGAGAACATGGGAATACATTACAAGTTCAGCAATCAGGCGCCCACCTTGAAAACAAGGGAATAAATTTCAAGTTTCAGCAATCAGGCGCCAACCTGGAGAACAAGGGAATACATTTCAAGTTTCAGCAATCAGGCGCCCACCTGGGGAACAAGGGAATACATTTGAAGTTTCAGCAATCTGGCACCCACCTGGAGAACAAGGGAATACATTTGAAGTTTCAGCAATCTGGCACCCACCTGGAGAACAAGGGAATACATTTCGAGTTCAGCAATCAGGCGCCCACCTGGAGAATAAAGGAATACATTTTAAGTTTCAGCAATCAGGCGCCCACCTGGAGAATAAAGGAATACATTTCAAGTTTCAGCAATCAGGCGCCCACCTGGAGAAAAAGGGAATAGATTAAAAGTTCAGCAATCGGGCGCCTACCCGGAGAACAAGGAAATACATTTCAAGTTTTTCAGCAATCAGGTGCCCACCTACAGAACAAGGGAATACATTTCAAGTTCAGCAATCTGGCGCCCACCTGGAGAACACGGGAATACATTTAAAGTTCAGCATTCAGGCGCCCACCAGGAGAACAAGGGAATACATTTGAAGTTTCAGCAATCAGGCGCCCACCTGGAGAAAAAGGGAATAGATTATAAGTTCAACAATCAGGCGCCCGCATGGAGATAAAGGGAATAAATTTAATGTTTCATCAATCAGGCGCCCACCTAGAGAAAAAAGGAATAGATTAAGTGTTCAGCAATCAGGTGCCCACCTGGAGAACAAGGGAATACATTTCAAGTTTTTTCGCAATCAGGCGCCCACCTGGAGAAAAAGGGAATAAATTACAAGTTCAGTAATCAGGCGCCCACCTGGAGAACAAGGGAATACATTTCAAGTTTTTCAGCAATCAGGCGCCCACCTGGAGAACAGGGGAATACATTTCAAGTTTCAACAATCAGGCACTGACCTGGAGAACAAGGAAATACATCTCAAGTTTCAGCAATCAGGCGCCCACCTGGAGAACAAGGGAATACATTTCAAATTTCAGCAGTTAGGCGCCCACCTGGAGAATAAGTGAGTACATTTCAAGTGTCAGCAATCAGGCCCCCGCTTGGAGAACAAGGGAATACATTTGAATTTCAACAATCAGGTGACCACTTGGAGAACAAGGGAATAAATTTCAAAATTCAGCAATCAGTCCCCCACCTGGAGAGAACAAAGGAATACATTTAAAGTTTAGCAATCAGGCTCCCACCTAGAGAACAAGGGAATACATTTCAAGTTTCAGCAACCAGGCGCCCACCTGGAGAATAAGGGAATACATTTCAAGTTTTAGCAATCAGGCGCCCACCTGGAGAAAAAGGGAATAGATTACAAGTTCAGCAATCAGGCGCCCACCTAGTGAACAAGGGAATATATTTCAAGTTTCAGCAATCAGGCGCCCACTTGGAGAACACGGGAATACATTTCAAGTGTCAAGAATCAGGCGCCTACCTGGAGAACAAGGGAATACGTTTCAAGTGTCAGCAATCAGGCGCTCACCTGGAGAACAAGAGAATAAATTCAAAGTTTTATCAACCAGGCGCCCACCTGCAGAACAAGGGAATACATTTCAAGTTCAGAAATCAGGCGCCCACCCATAGAACAAGGGAATACTTTTCAAGTTTCAGCAATCTGGCGCTTACCTTGAAAAAAGGGAATACATTTCAAGTTTCAGCAGTCAGGCGCCCACCTGGAGAATAAGTGAGTACATTTCAAGTGTCAGCAATCAGGCCCCCGCTTGGAGAACAAGGGAATACATTTGAATTTCAACAATCAGGTGACCACTTGGAGAACAAGGGAATAAATTTCAAAATTCAGCAATCAGTCGCCCACCTGGAGAACAAAGAAATACATTTAAAGTTCAGCAATCAGGCTCCCACCTAGAGAACAAGGGAATACATTTCAAGTTTCAGCAACCAGGCGCCCACCTGGAGAACAAGGAAATACGTTTCAAGTTCTGCAATCAAGCGCCCACCTGGAGAACAATGGAATACATTTAAAGTTTCAGCAATCAGGGGCCCACCTGGAGAACAAGAGAATACATTTCAAATGACAGCAATCAGGCGCCTACTTGGATAAAATTAGAATACATTTCAAATTTCAGCAACCAGGCGCCCACCTGGAGAACAAGGGAATATGTTTCAAGTCCAGAAATCATTCGCCCACATGGAGAACAAGGGAATACATTTCAAGTTTCAGCAATCACGTGCCCACCTGGAGAACAAGGGAATAAATTTCAAGTTTCAGCAATTAGCCGCCCACCTGGAGAACAAGGAAATACATTTCAAGTTTTAGCAATCGGGCGCCCACCTGGAGAATAACGGAATACATTTCAAGTCTCAGCAATCAGGCGCCCACCTGGAGAACAAGGGAATAAATTTCAAGTGTCATCAATTAGGCACCCACCTGGAGAACAAGGGAATACGTTTCAAGTTTCAGCAATAAGGCACTCACCTAGAGAACAAGGGAATACATTTCAAATTCAGCAATCAGGCGCCAACCCGGAGAACAAGGGAATACATTTCAAGTTTCATCAATCAGGTGCCAACCTGGAGAACAAGGGAATACATTTCAAGTTCAGCAATCAGGCGCCCACCCGGAGAACAAGGGAATACATTTCATGTTTTAGCAATCAGGCGCCCACCTTGAAAATAAGGGAATATATTTCAAGTATCAGCAATCAGGCGCCCATCTGGAGAACAAGGGAAAACATTTCAAGTGTCAGCAATCAGGCGCCCACCTGGAGAACAAGGGAATTCATTTAAAGTTTCATCAATTAGGCGCCCACCTTGAAAACAAGGGAATACATTTCAAGTTTCTACAATAAGGCACCCACCTTGAGAACAAGGGAATACTTTAAGGAGTCAACAATCAGGCGCCCACCTGGAGAATAAGGGAATACATTT
>MU701066.1:0-21586 GCA_026770625.1 Nicotiana glauca | reverse complement strand
ACAAATATTAAAGCGGTAAAATATTTAGCACATAAGGCATGGAACATGTAGCAAAATCAAATAAAGCCAAATACACAATTTAACTGAGCTCAAATTCTTGAACCCCGAACCAAAATTTTGGGTTCTTATTCCCCAGTAGAGTCGCCAGAGCTGTCACACCTCCTTTTTTACGCTTATTACACCCCGTGAAAGGGATATAATAAAAGGAGTTTTTCCAATTAAAGGACAGTCGAAACGGGATTCGTTTATTAAGAGATTCAGAGTCTCCACTTGGGAGAGTTATGGTATCCCAAGTCACCGATTTAAATCCCGAATCGAGGAAAGGGTTTCACTCTGTATTACAGTCGCGAACCAAAAATCCGAGTAAGGAATTCTGTTAACCCGGGAGAAGGTGTTAGGCATTCCCCGATTCCGTGGTTCTAGCACGGTCGCTCAACTATTATATTTGGCTAAATTTTAATTTTATACATATTAAACCTATAGTGCAATTTTAGGATTATTCACCGCTTTTAGTCGATTATTAAGAAAGTGAACGTCGTTTAAGAACGTTTTTTCGGATCATGTCACATGAAATGTACTCGGATCCTAGACACATTCTTATTCAACGTTTTCAGATTTGGATTTGGGTTGCATGAAATGCACACCCATATTTAGGAATGTAAAATTATTAAAAGCGCGCCTAAAGCGACTAACGTATTACTTTGCGGAGGGCCGTAAAATTCTCTAAACGGCACGCCCCAAATTCTGAGTATTTTTAATTAACTAATTAATGAGGGCCCCGCAATTTATATATTTTGTTTGGCGACGCTCATCTTATTTTATTTAAGGGCCAACCTAAAGCAACTACATTTTTCTATTTATTATTTGTCTCTAAAAGGCCAAATAACTTACAATTATAAATTCGGGCCCCGAATTCAAGTCCGAATTCAAACAAAAGGGAAGACCCTTTCAGCTTGAACCCGCTACCTAATTTGAAACCCAAATTTATATTTGCGGGTTAATTCCCCCATATTCCTAATATAAATTTTAAGGGGTTTTACTCAACTAAAACAAACCACAGATGTTCAAGAATTATTCCTTAAACTACTTTGAGACTTGTTGTGAAGCAAGAGTCAAGGAATTTGTTGTGAAAAAGGTGGCCTAGATCGTAGCCTTGTTTCAGATGGACTGCTAGCAAGACTCTTTGGACCAAATCTACTATTCTCAAAAAAACAAAAGTCACTTTACCTGAGCATGGTCTGTTTTGCTTAAACAAATTGTAGTATTCCTCTCTCTTCACTATTCACAACTTTAGCAAAAGAAATCAATAAAACCAATTCACAACATCTTATACTTCATTTAACCATACAAACAAATAATAACCATAAATGAATCGACGTAGTCTTCTAACGTGAAACAAAAACAAACTCTAATTCAGGAAATGAACAAACAATGGCCTTTTGATCCTCTTGAAGCCAATCAACCCCAAAACCAATCCAAACACATACCAATCAACTCCCAAAATCCAAATAGATAAACCCATACTTACTACCATATCAAACCAATATACCAATCCAATAATGGTATCAAACAGACCACTTAATTCATAGGAAGCAAAAGATTAATATGAAATTATCCAAAAGAGTTCAATGAAGCTAATAAAAGGAGTACGTATAATCAAGAAAACAGATAAATAAACGGAGGCGATGAACAGAGACGGGATAGCACCGAAGGGCAGCGTTGACTGACTAGAATTTTTCACTATGCTAGCAAGATCAAATTGAGATAACATAAGTGAGCATTTCTATGACCATCTACGGAGTAAGAGGAGCTGGTTTATGGGTAACGGACTGCTGCATTTCAGTGGTTTTTGGGCTGTTTTTCAACTTGCTTCAGCTGCGTTTCAAGGCTATTTTGCAACTTGCTTTAGCTGTCTTTTTGTAATAGCTTTGGGAGCTGAAACAAGGTATTTTTGGGGGGTGTTTTTAGAGCTATTCGGGGACTATTTCGGACCGATTTTCGGCAAGGTTCATGCTGTTTTTTTAAGCTTTTGACTGCATTTTTTTCAGTAGTTTTTTGCAGCAAATTTCGGTGCTCTTTGAGGGCTGGATTTGAAGTGGTTTAAGGGAGCTTTCAGAATTGAATTTTGTGGCTAAAAAATAGAGTTTTCGTGGATGATTTTCAGCAGCGACACGCCTGTCTTGTGGCCAATTTGCAGCAGCTACGGAGTTGTATTGTTGATGTTAGAATGGAACATTTGTTGGATAGTTAACATGCTGGATTTGAGAACAACTCATGGATCACTTTGGACCTCACAGAAATCAGTAACGACAGCTTTTGCATCCCCAAATTACTAATTCCATACATAGAATACTATGACAGCATTCTGTTTAACTAATAGCTACAACTACAAAATTTAAACAAAACTTCAACACCATTCAAGACTGGCAAATGGTTTAACAACTAATGATATATGTTTAATTGATCATAGATATCAAATTGATCCATATGAGTGTTATATTTTGAGTTACACCCATGTTTCCATTCAGATTGAAATGTAGTGCTCATGAAGCTACACATTATGGAAGCAACAAACAGATACACATGATAGATCTATACATTTGAACCCAAATAAAAGCTGAACAGATTGGCTTTTCCCTATGGAATTCAAACAGAGTATCAAGGGTTTTCTTGTGTTTACCTCAACGCCGGAACAAAAATGAATAGAAAAACTCGACAAAGGTTGAAGAACTAAGGCTGAAGCTAGTCATGAATTCGGCAGAAACAAAAGTTCCTTCAACAGACCCAGAAATCACTCCAAAACCGGAAGAAATTGAAAGCAGTCCTTTAACTTTTTGTTTTCTCCTTTCATATAAAGCTCTCTGGATTTTTATTCATTTATTTCCTTTTCAGATTTTTTGAAATCCCCTCCTCTGTTTCCAGCAATTTTTTGAGTGCCCCTTATTTCGGGCAAGTGTGTGCGCTTAAAGCGTGAGTGAAGGTGTGAATGGAGAAGAAGATGGGGTAGGGGACACGTATTTCACGTGTCTGTATTTTGTGTGAAGAAGCAGATGGGTATGGGACACGGAATTTCCGTGTCTCTAAGGGGAAAGTGGTTTCGACCAGGTCAGGGGAATTTGGGTGTGGGCCGGATTGCAAGTTTTGGGAGGGTTTAATGAGAGTTTGGCTTGGGCTGGCTCAAAACATGGGTATTTTGTTAAGACCTTTATTTCTTTTATTTATCTTTGTATTTCATTTTATATTTTGTATTTTGTATTTTTTTTCTTCTGATTTTATAGAAATGCAAGGATTAAAATAAAGTCCTAATATATTTCAAAATTAGACTAACTAACTCCTAAAAATTGTTTAAAATCTATTTCGTGACGAATTCTCTATTAAACAATTAAAAATGCAAAAGTGGACTATTTTTTTTATTTCCTTCATATTTGTTCTAAAACAAATTCACCCTAAATTAATCCTAAATATGAAATTAGATCCTAAATGCAAATGCATATTTTTATATTTTTCGTACGAATTAAGATGCACAGATAAAATGCAACAATTACCAAAAATGACACAAAATTCACAAAAAATTGTAAAAATAAAGAAAAATCATTTTGTTTGAAATTTTTTGGGAATAATTCATATATAGGGCAAAAATCACGTGCTCACCCCGACATCCCGGCTAGCAGAAGCTACATCAAATCTAGTTGCACGTTTCGAAACCAAATAAACGTCCTCTTCGAGGACTTCCGGCTTCTTAGCCTTGCCGGACCCAGCCGTCACGGACTCAGCAGCCTCCGATCGGGACACTAGTAAATCTCTCTTGCCGGACCTCACTCACCTCTTCAATGGATTGCCACTATCGTCCTCCTCCACAACTTCAGGGTTCAGCTCAGAGGCTAGAGTAGCAGTTTTATCAGGGCGAGCGGTGGCCATCCTGATTTTCCTTTTCTTGTTCGTGTTGGGATGCAAGGCCTTTGCTTCACCATCAAGGGGTGGCCTCATCAGCATATTCCCTCCATGGCCTGCACCATCACGATAAACGCGATACACCATTGATTAGAGCTTGGGAGGAATAAAAATACGAGGCACATGTAGTAACGAAACCTCCCCTTGGTTCTTCGCCACCCAATGCTTCTCATCCATGATGGTCCAGGACCAGAGACGATACGAGAACCTTCTATCCAAACGCTCGATCAATCCTGCCAAGTTTGGGACCTCCTCGGGGTGCCAAGCAGAAGCTGGAAGAGATCTTAAAGAGGTTATCACGACACTCGAAAGAATAATTGAGAAACGGTTAAAGGGAAATGCACTTACGTCGATTGTTCCACCATTCGGGAAAGAACATCCATCAGGACAGGATAATATTCGAGGTTCTCACTCGAACAAATCAGCTCATCCACCCTGGTTCTTAACTTCATCAACGCTTGTGAAGAAAGACTTTTTGGACCGTTGTCGAAGCTTGATCAAGCCTCGATACAGCCGAGGGAGATATAACCTGATCAGATGGCTAAGGGTGAAAACTTCACTTGCGACCCTTTCAGTAAAGTGCCTGAGCATCAACACAATCCTCCAAAAAGACGGGGAGATCTAGCCAACGGTCACTCAATATCGAGCATTCGAGGATCACCGAATCAATTTCCAAAAGAGGGGATTCAACGGATTTGTCAGGACCTATGGTGAACGGATAGGTGTATATGTAAAGAAAGCCATCCTTGAAGCCAGTGATATTGTTACTGGGGGTAGGAATTTCTACTTCCACGGCTTTACTCCATCGGCAATCCTTCCTCACTTTGCGGACATCAGTCACGACACTAATATATCGAAATACGTGCTCGCATTGAACCGGTGTAGATATAGGAGTATCGATATCAAAATTGCTTGACGTATCAATTTCGGGAGGTGTCGTTCTGACGAGGCACTGTCCTAGAAGTCCTGGCCATTAATAATGGTGAAACCTTTCCGAAAAAGGAGAGAAAGATGTGAATGTATCAAATAGCTGATATTTTGGTTCACGAGCCTGGAGGAAGGGCGAAGATGAGGAGCACCTAGCGATCGTAGCATTTTATAGGAATCAATTGGGGAAGCAGAAGAGACGAACTTGCAGCAGTTCGTGGATTCCTCGATTGCCGCATTTGATGGCGACCCTGCACGGTTCCCAGTGATATGGCATTTAATGCTCTTCTATAGATGACGTCAGAGTAATAATGTCCTCAATATGAATATTCAATATCGTTTCCTATCACTTCGATATAGGAAACACGGAGACTATCTGTGTGCGGTAAAATCTGGGGAATCCATTTCCTGCCATTGAGGTATGTTCGGAGTACCCTAACAGCATATTGAGGCCATAAGATCGTGATAAAGCTCCTTATTTCGAGTATCATCCGCGACTCTGCAGTGGCTCGAGGGTTAGAGGATCTGTTCGTGACTTAGCAGAAATCACGAAGACGAGAAACTCCCGAGGAGATAGCCAAAATCAATAAGTTCTAGTGTCTTGTCCAAACATCCCATCCCCGTATCTTTACATTTAATGCGCCCTATACTATACCGAGTCCCCTCGCCTATATAAGGGGGACTCACTCTACCTTGTAAGGAACTGATTTTGCTCCACTTCTCCGCAAATACAATAATTTCTCTCTCTCTCTCTCTCTCTCTCTCTCTCTCTCTCTCTCTCTCTCTCTTTTTTTTTTTCTTCTAAATTGTTTATCTTCATAGGCCCGAGGTTGCCTTAATGCTTTATCATTTTCTCGTTTGTTCTTTGTTACTTTGCTTAATATCGGTAATATAGAGCCTTGCTTAGCTATATTTTTGCCTGTTATCCCCTTCCCGACTGCCCTCGATAGCTCGAGATAGGGTCCGCTGCCTGATCTTACGCCCGGGCAATAGCCCCCTGCTGGTTCAATTACTGCCTTTCTTAACTCGCTTTTGTCATTATACTTCATGTTTTAGCACTAATGGCCCTAACAAATTAGCTTGGGAATAGATCACGTATCTTTAGAATCACATTTACAAATTTAATTGTTGTTACCATTTTCACGGTAAACATTAAATTTTTGATCGGGGTTAGAAATTGTTATCAATTGGATTAATATGAGTACTTTATTATTTATTAATGGATTTGCATAATTATTGGCTAGTTTTGGAGAATTTAGCATCGATTCGAGGCTTCGGAAGGGCGTGGAATGCCGGTTATGGATCTTCGGAACGAGGTGAGTCTCCTTTCTAAACTTGTAAGAGGGAATTGTCCCCATAAGTGAGTTAATTGGTTATGTGCTCCTATATGTGGGGGCTACGTATGCATGAGGTGATTAGATTCCGTGCGTAGCTACTATTATGCTTAAGTCCGGGTAGTTTAGGGCCCAAAAACATGCTTACTTGTAATACTTTCAACCTTGTTGACAAACTAAAAATGCTTAAAATATGTCAAACGTGTAAATGAATTTCTAAAAAGCTAGATATTATTTCTTGACTATTAAATGAGAAACTTGCCTTTTCCTAAATATTTGCTCCTTGATGAATTATTGATTTGACTGTTTGAATGTGTTTATCTATTGTGGAACGGGCCGAACGCCTCTGTAGATTAAATAGATGCATATATGATTCGCACCATTCAACCCTCTGGCAGTGCACAATTTAAATATTGTTGGATTGGGCTGTACGACCTCGGCATGATTTGCGCATGCTTGTTTTGCTTGCCTTGAGATTTATAGATGTTGAAAATTGTTCTCCTGTCCTGAGATAAATGCTTAAATGATGAAATTGAATCTAGAAATTTCTCATTAATATAAGAACTATTTATTTGCCTCATGCTATTAAGTTAAAGTCGTTTTATTAATATCCTCGATTCACTACATTATTGGTATATTATTATTGAACCACTAGCAAGCGTCGAAGTCAACCTCTCGTCTCTACTTCTTCGATATTAGACGAGATACTTGCTAAGAACACATTGTTTTCGTACTCATGCTACACTTTCTATGCATTTTTGTTGCACAGGCACATGTATCTCTAGTGGCCTAGTGGGCGTAGCAGCATGGTTGATACATAGGTTTAGGTGAGCTACACTTCCCGAGATGACCCGCAGCCAGCAGAGCCTCTTTCAAATTATTATATTTACTTTCTGTCCAATTTGTATTTTTGATGGTTGTTGTATTATATTGCTTCCTAGAGATAGCTCATGCACTTGTGACACCGGGTTCTGGGATGGTTACGGGATTGTTCAATATTAAATTGGTTAAAGTCATCACCTTATTTTGGTAAATTTCATTATTTATTGTTTAATGTATAAAAGGAATGATTTTAATAAGTCCTAAAACGAGAATTTAATCCTTACAGCATGTCCGATGCCATCACGACCCTTAGTGGATTTTGGGTCTTGACAATATGGTATCAGAGCACTAGGTTCCCTTAGGTCTCACGAGTCATGAGCAAGTCTATTAGAGTCTCACAGATCGGTACAGAGACGTTTGTACTTATCTTCGAGAGGCTGCAGGACTGTTAGGATCACTTCCCTTCTTGATTCTTCATCGTGCGATTTGATTTCCTTGAGGCATATGCTCTCGTTTCCGTCCTACTCAATCTTACGTGACGCAAACTGCTTATTATAAATCAAGAATTAAAGTTTTAATGGCACAACATATGTGGTGCAGGATGTTTCTCTCGGTATAGTTGGTTGGGCTATTATCGTCGCCTTGCCGAAGGATTTTTCTATCATTTCAGCCCGGTAGTTATGCTTCTAAGAGCTTAGAGGCTATGCACAGGTTGCTATGATGCTCACGATTTGTTATCGCACAATATTGACTTGATGGTAGGGTGATTGCCTATGTGTTTGGGCGGTGAATGATTTGAAGGGAAGGCTACTCAGTGTATGATTCAAAGATACGATATTTCATTTCTGGCGGAGGGAAAGCAATTGTCCTATGAATGTCCAGATTTGGGGTGATGAGGTAACGAGACTTGGTATTTTTGAGCGTGGTAGAATTTTCTGCTGCGATGTAGTGTCATCGTCCTTGATTGTATGTGTTAAGTTCGTCGGTGTTAAGATGAAATTCGCCTTAGGTCAGGATATTGTAAGGTGATATTGGGGAAGCGGCTGTCAGAGATCGCAGGGTGTTGTGGTTCAGGATTGAATGTGTATTTCTAATACTGAAGACTCAAGAAGGATGATCTTCAGAAAGGTTTAATAGTGAATAGCATCTATTGGTTCAAATGCTACCGGGATAGATTTTGACCAAAGGCATTAGCTGAGCAGCAAAGGATGAGGAATGACGTGTGGGAAATGTCATGCAGGGCTTAAACTTTTAGAAGGCCAGGTGTGAGAAATGGAGGCCAAGTGGCTTCTTAAAGATGTGAGTCTGCCCAAAGTGGGAGAGTGGCAGAGCAGTATGTGGATTCAGTGGCTTGGTCTATAGACTTAATTTGAAATATTAGCTATTATATGGTGGGAGATTTGATATGACAAAAAAAGGGATGTTTGATATGAAGGAAGATGCAACATAATTCTGAATTAGAAGTTATTCTCGCGCATTTAGTTGATGTCCATAAGAAGTGAACGGACTAGTATAGTTGGTGAATGAGCACGGGATCATGATAGGTTATTGATGTCGTAGTGATTGTACCCCGTGCAATGACGTTGGAAGACGTCAACGTGTAATTTCTACATGTGAGTTATCTCCTATGAACAGGACAACGATCACATGATTGACAAAGCTTCTCCAAAGAATTATATTGGTTATACAGCAAAGACATCGGTCGTGCGAATGTGGTTGATGATTCAGAGTATAAAGAGGGGTTTTACAGAAAGATTTCGAGAATTTTGGTGGTTGATTGCGCAAGGTTATGTCAATAAGAGATACCAAATCCTGATGAACTCCAAAGTTGTGTAATAGTGGCTTCAAGCTAAGTGGGAGAGTCCCACCGCATATGTATGGGTTGCATGATTAACTACTTGCGAGGTTTCTGGTTATAGCATATTGATGGGTTATTTTAGTTACGGGAAAAGAACATAAGTGGTGATTTGAGCAAAGGAATTGTTAAAGGTGTGCTATGGTTGGCCTTATTGGTTCATATTTAGACTTGGGTAAGGATTCAAGATTTATGCCTTATATAAATGCGGGTTTCAAGGGAAGTGATTTTGTCGGGTTCTTCGTCGAGACGGTATTCATGTGCTAGAAGATTCATGGAGTTGATTATATTCGGGGCCAAGTCAGAGCGAGTGGCTCTCAACAACGGTCCTAGTGGATTCAAAGAGGTAAAGTGTGGAGCTTAATGATTTCGAGCCTGTAGGTACAATTAAAAATCAAGCTTGGTAACAGCTTATGAGAAGGGCCCCAGAATGTTCTATGATGTTTTAACTTGCAGTGTAGCATTTGGGAGGTATGATATTGTTCGTGGGATTTGAGACATCATGGTCTCGTGATTCAAGGTCACTCGGGGTGAGTGCGGATGGAGTGTGTTATGTGTTGAATGAAGTTATTATTATTTCTAAGGCAATTAATGATAAATTGGAAGAAGATAGATTGGTTAGCATAGTTAAATTGGCATATTGGTGGTAGTGATCAGTTCATTCAGCGCGATCACGTTATGCAAGTGATTTGTGACGGTACGTCTGAGGCTTGTCTGTCGCAGTAATTGATGTTATTCAGAAGTATTCTACTGTTATTTAGAATTATTTCTAAGGCAATCAAGGATAAATTGGAAGACGATAGATTGGTTAGCCATAGTTAAATTGGCATATTGGTGGTAATGATCAGTTCCTTCAGTACGATCAAGCTATGCAAGTGATTTGTGACGGTACGTGTGAGGCTTGTCGGCCGCCATAATTGATATTATTCAGAAATATTCACATGTGTGTTGCTATGGTCCTTCTTAAGTGAGTTAAGTGAAAATTTTTTATATGATGAAGTGTTAATCTATTGGTGGTTCTGGAGTTATGATGAAATCATGTTCTATCGTATATTGGCATGTTGGGTGCAGTGAGTGGTATGAAATTTGAAGTGAGGATCAAGGTTTCAATTCGGTGTTGACAAGGATGTCATGAGCTCGGATGGGAAGGAAAGGAGTTTCGATGTTTAAATTGAGTTGGTATTATCTTCAGTGTTACCTGAGATCGGTGTTTTTGTGAAAAAGGCTTTGCATCCTGGTCAAGGATTCTTGATCGCTTTTCAGTGTTAGTACGGCCGGTGGTTTGGATGTACAAACATGTTATCTATTACGGAAGTTTGTTGGAGTGTGCCCTACAGGAAGGTTGTATAAGTGTGGCATGTAGCCACTTGATTAATTGTAGTGATGTCGTTAAATTGAGAATTAATGCCTGGAGGGCACTCGGTTTATTAGGTTGTGGACTGTGGAGGAGTTCTTGTGTGTCTTGAGAAAATGTGGGTTATTATAGACCTTTGAAAGACTATTAGCCTAGTTCAATGGGATCAGAATCAACTTAAGGTTTGTGGATAGAATTAAATGTGAATATAGGTTCTATATCAGGATAGATGTGTTCATTTCAGCAATGCGCTCCTTCAATAAGAGTAGTCGGGGCATTTTCTCGTCGTCAGCTATTTCATGTAATGACATATTGCGCCGTGTGAGTGGTGAGGCGGCTTGGTGAATTTCTTATGTTTTGATGTTCCGCTTGGAGATGATGTATATGAGCAAGATGGCTCTTGAGATTTAGATCGTATATCGCACCTCAGTTATGCTTGAGTTTTTTAGCTTATAGCGCTATATGTCTCCCCATGGATGGTATTATGCACTTAGCGTGCTTGTGACCGACATTCAGTATTTTGTTGTAATGAGTAATGTATTTCAGTGTGTATATCCTTATATTAATTTTATGTGTGGATCGGGTGGCACGCCGCCATGGGTATATTGTTTGGATCGGGTTGCATGCCGCAACAGTGTGATATTGAGTACAATTGCCTACATCTGTTTTTATGTGTTTTGCTTCCTATTTTCTGATGAGAACTCGTATTAGTTGTGTGAGTTGAGTAGTCCCTTCCAGAGTCTATTTTCCTCTTGTATCGCGTTCGAAATGGTAGCCTATTGGCACATTATGGCATCATATCGGATTTTTGATCATATACAGGATGGCTTATCGCCTGAGCAGTTCGTACTGGATGTCATTGGATTTAGGATTAGTGCAATTTGGCTATATGAAGTATGTTAAGGAGCTAAGATCATTATTTGGTTCAGAATGAGGTGATGGTTATTGTCATGAGTATAAGCCCAATGATTTGTTGAATGTGGCAGTTGGTTATGAATTTCTACACATCTCTTCCATCGTGGCGGTATTGTAAGAGTTAGAGCAAGACCTATGAATGTCATTAGGTGCAATGGGAGTATCAGATTCGTGGAATTTTGGCTAATTTGATCAGAGAATGTTATTGTGGTCTTGTGAGTAAAGTGGTGCATGATATGAATTCAGCTAAGGTATGCAGTCACGTTGTGGTGCTGCGTGTAGTGATTGTCACGGTGTTCATATAATTATAGCAGGCTTGACAGAGAATTCCAGATGTTGAAATTGGGGCTCTAAGGCTTATGTGCTTAAGTGAAAAGGATATCTTCAGATTGATGGAGCTAGGGTACCCAGTTGAGTTGTGATAGCACGGGTAGGTGCACGATGTGTTTAACTGTGATTTCAGGAAACCCAGTACAGTTCTTAGCACGTTCGAGGATGAACATATGTTTAAGTGGGAGAGAATATAACCACGCGACCGGTCGTTTTGAGATCTAGCGCGCCGTTCAGCAGTTTGAGGCCATGAGCAGCTTCAATTCAGGTATTATTGTCACACCTCCTTTTTTACATACCCCAAAAGGGATAGTATAAGGGAGTTTTTCCAATTTAAGTGACATTATTTGAAATGAGATTATTTAATTTAGTTTATCAGAGTCGCCACTTGAGATAATTTATTTGGTGTCCCAAGTCACCGGTTTATTTTAAAATCCCGAATCGAGGAAATTTTGACTTTATTTAAAAGTCTGCAAAACTAGAAATTCTAAGTAAGGAATTCTGTTAACTTGGGAGAAGGTGTTAGACATTCCCGGGTTCCATGGTTTTAGCACGGTCGCTTAAACTGTTAAAATTGGGCTATTATCTGATTTGCTACATGTTTTAACCTATTGTGCATTTTTTAGCTTTATAATCGCTTTTAATTATTTTTAGGAGGATTCAATGCTATTTAAAATGTATTATAAACCACGCTACATGAAATGCACCCGTGATTCGCAACACGCTTTATTTAACATTGTTGAAGATTGAAATTGGGTCACGTGAAATGTACACCTGTGTTTTAATAATTAAAAATTACAACTACATCACGGGAACCGTACCCGTAGCTATGATGAATTATTTAAAGAACGCGCCTGAAGCAACTATGAAGATTCTATTTTTACTAGAAACATTTGTGAGGGCCATGAGTTAACCTAATTTTATGAGGGCCATGAGTTAAGGGGTTTAATTTGGCATGGCACACCTCAATTGATTTAAAAAAAAAAGTTTATCTAAATAAAGCTAAGGATCCTAATTGAAGTTTAAACTAAAATTTCTTAAAACTCATGGTTGGGCTTTTGAATTAATATTGAGCACTTGTTTTGGGCCAGGACATCCAACATTGAATTAAATTCAGGAAAAAACTCAGCTTTGAAAAGCTGGATTTAGGCTCCACACTTGGGGCTAGCAGAACGCGTGTTCCAGGGGGTCTTGTCTCTATTGGAATTTATTCAGTGTTTTCCCACACTGGGCTTCAGGCGGGCCCAAATTCTATATGTGTTCTAGTTGGACCTATCTACCTTTGCATATTTAGCCATAACCTTATTCAAAATATATTTTACAAAATTATAACTCAAATCACTTTGAAAGACAATGATGAGAATCTTAAGGAAAAATCCAAACACGTTTCAAATCTGAAATTAATTGCACTACTATGATTTGCAAGACATAGGACATGTGTTTATCTCATAATTCACAAGAGGAAGATATTCACAACTGGATCGAGCTATTGGGTTCAATGCCCAGGCCCAATGGCCTAGACCCAGACTTGCTCGAATGAATCCCATACTTGGGCCTGGTTGCAAGTGTGGCCCAATTCATATTACATGTAACCATAAAACATGTTCGCTACAAAAGAAATTCTAATATTAAAAGTCTACTGATAATCAAACGTAATTTAAATCTTAACAATTCGTTTACAATATTGAAAGTCCAGGAACTTGTACAAGAAAGGTTTTAATCCTAACGAATCATTATCCTAACAGCCATCATAACTAGCATCTAAAGAAAAAGAAAAGGAAAACTCGTAAAGTAAATAAAAATGAAAATTTCTTCTATCTTCGAGTTCCTGCCATCAAATCCTTCAAAACCAATACACAAGATTTGCAAAAGGCTAGCTACAGAGCTGCTTCTCACAAGCTGATTGTTTAAACTCCAACCCTGAAGTTTCTTACTGCCAAACCCGTTTCTATTTTTACTAAGAATTTCATGGATCTGATCATGTGACAAGGTCAGATTCACAAAATGCCTTTAGTTATACTAACCTACTATATTATCAGACCAAAACTTAAACAAATAATGTAGAAACAATTGTGATTCATGGGTTTAACCATGTTAAAGGTCAAACTCATGAACCAACATGGGTTTCAAACCCAAAGTCATGGCCTACTGCCTTGGGGAAATACCATAATGGACCAAAAGGGAAGAAAAAATGATAGTTTAATCCATGAACCTGACCATGTAAGGGCCAGACTCACCAGGTTTTAAGTATGAGGGTCTAAACGTATCATCTAACTAATGTAAGCAAAAATGCGTACTAGCTAAGATGATTAGTGCTAAAGTAAAATAAAGAAATAGAATCTTATGACATAGAACCAAGGGTACAGAAACTCACACATTTTAAGAGAGAAAGAAAAAAGCTTCAATACTATTGTAATTTCAGCATATAAACCATATCAAGAATATACAAACGATGGCAAACAAAGGACAGTTCATATTCATGTTAAATTTTATTTACAAGTATTTAAACATGGAAAGGACCATATGTACCTTGAAACAACAATTGAAATAACAGTTAATATGAAAGAAGACTGCTGGAAGAATTTCAGAAGTAGAAACAGCAAGAGTAATCAACACAACATCAGCAACCAAGTGAATCCCAAAGTTTCAAAACCAAAACCAACCACTTGAAACCATAAATCCCAAGTAAGTAACCCAGAAAACTCTCTATTTCAATCCATTTTCTAGCTTATGAACCAAAAAAGGAAAGTTTTTGGAAATCTTTCTAAGGTTTTCTAAAATCTGGAAAAGGAATTTTTTGCAGAGAATGATGCTAATGATTGCTAATGATTGTCAATGATTGTGTATGTCCAAAATCAGAATGAGAGATCCTATATATATATAGGTTGCCATGGGAGGGTATCTTTTTTGCATATTCCTTATCCCAGGGTAAAAATAGTACTATCCTTTTATAGCCATTGGTACAACTGCCCTATATTTCAGCATCTTTTATAACAGGTAGGACAACTGTATATTTTCTAGGAAGCTTATAATTTTTTAGCCTAAGTGGAAATCTATTTTTACCCTTTGAATAACCATTTATTTCAGTTATATCCTAAAATTTTAGGTTTAATTAAGTCCCTAAATTTTCTATTGATATACAAACAAGAATAATCATAGAAAGGATCAGCAATTCGAATAAAAAATGCCCAAGAGACACAAATGGCTACAATCTAAAGCCTTAAAGAAATTAATATGCCGAAACAGTAATCCAAACAAAGTAAAGATGCAATTTGCAAAGGAGACCAAGAATATACCCTAAATTAGTTTGTAAACTTAAACAAATAAAATAACAAACAGCCTAAGAACGTGTTACTTCAACCAAAATAAAACTGACTATAAACTGAAGAGAAAATGAAATCATGGGAAAACAGAGTAGATAACAAACTAAAAAAATGAACCATAAACTACTTATTAGTTCCTAATGACTAAATGTAGAGGGAGACAACAATTCAGAATAATAATAAAAAAATCTAAAACATGCAATTACAGACAGAACAAACACAATGAAGAATCAATCAAAGAAAAAAATGAAAAAGGGATGGCCCAGAAAAGAGAAAAAAAGAAAAAGATAGACAGCAATCCAGAAATTACATATACCGGAGCGATAAACAAATTTGAATCGAAGAAATTGGTTGGAGCTTGAACTGGTTAGGGCAAACTTGAAAAATAGGCCAAACCCACATGAATCAACTGTTGTCATCAAAAGCAGTTGACTCATGTGGATTTGAGCCATTAAAACTTTCGGAATCGACTTGGTACTTTAGAATCTTGATATGAAATTGCCCGATTTTTAGGGGCTTTTTGGGAAAACCAGTAGGGTATTAGGGGTGAAGGGAGTGAGCGGACAACCTGGTGAAGTTTGGGGTTGATTTGGAAAGATTAGGGTTTTTGGTATTGAAACTTAGATTTGAGATTCGAGGCATTTGAGAGTGATTCGAAAGAAATGAATTGGTGATTTGAAATGAGGAGGTTATGGGGGTTCTGTGATGTTGATTTGGGGCTATTTGGAACACAGAAACTGTCGTGAGGTGATTTCCAGTGGCGGTTGGCGGCGGAGACGGTGGGGGAGTAAAGGCGGCTATGGTTTTTTAGTTTGGGTGAAATAAGATGAACTGAAGAGGGATTGGAATTGGGGGGGGGGTCTTAATTCGGATAGTCTTATACAAAATGATAGACCAGTTCCAGGTTGTTGGATTAACGAGATCCAACGGCTGTGATGAGATTAAGATAAAACGGGGTCGTTTGGGGTATGCGGGGTTGGACCGGGTAGGCTGGTGTTTTGGGCTTGGAGTTTGGGTAATTTTGGGAACTGATTTGGGCTAGATTGTAAAATTAGCCTAATTTCAATTAACAAGACCCCTCTTTTTAATTAATCCCTTATTTTCTTTTCTTTTTCATTTTCTTTTTTCTTTTTTTTTTTTTACCTTTTTTTGAAAATTAGGAATCCTAAATTAAAAACCTAAATTAATCTAAAAATGTGAAGTTAAATTAATTACCTAATTATAAAAATTATAAAAATCACTTAATCCTAAATTAAAAGTGAAAGAATCAATAATCTAAAAATGAAAGGAAAAAAATGTAAAAATGGGCCATTTTTGGTGATTTCACTTTTAATAACACAAGTAATTAACTAATTAACCCTAAAAATATAAAACAAACGTAAATTCAATACATAGTATTTTTGGCATTTTTTCATGATTTTAATAAAAATTAAATGTGCACAGAAATGCAAATAATTAGGAAAAAATATATTTTCTTGGGATTTTATAGGAGTAGTTCGTATAGGGAAAAATCACATGCTCACAGCTGCCCCTCTTTGCTCGGAAACACGAAGGGTTTTCGGGCAAAGTTAAAATGAGCAATTACGAGGGATTTTTGCCCATTTGAATCTCCATGAGAAGCATCTTTTGAAAATGTCTTACCGAACCTTGTTTCGGAGGTTGCCTACATATCCTTGGCTATAAAAGAATCAGGTCAGTGTAGTTCTGGAAGTTTTGGTAGTTGGGACTACCGGTAAACTGTGATTTCACTGTTGTTGTTGTTTATGCTTGCTGAGCTCCTTATTACACCAAGATGAAAAATGAAAAGCTAAACCAGCTAAGCCTATCAACTACGCGTTGCAAGATTCTTATCTATAAACTTTCTAAAGCTTGATCTTGAGTCTCTGATGGTTCTTCCTGCAGACTCTAATCTGAATCTTGATGCTCGTTAGTTGCGACTGCTGGTTCATTCTTCTTCAGCTTCTTGGATCAAGGCGGGACATGCGAAGCTTGTGACATCAATCATATCTTGAGCAGTCCGCATCTTTTATTCGCTTCTACACTTAGAGTTCACTTATTTTCTTGTTTCTTCTTTTCTTTTATTTGGGTTGAGACTTCTTATTTTGGTCATCTCAAACCTTGTGCCTCACAGTGAAAACCTGTTCAGGTACCAAAGCAAACAAACGAACGAAATTTTCTTCCCTAGTTTCCACTAGGAAAATTTCATGAGTTATTGTTACCAAATCTAATTTATCTCTTTATTGAAAGCAATAAGATCAGGATTGTGTATCCTTGGTAAAAGAAGATTAAGGAGTGGAGTACCTATAACTAAAATGCAATCAAATGGGGATCGGAGGCCCCAAGTTGGGAAGATTACCAAGTTATGCTGGAAAAATGACCGGGTTATGCCAGAAAGGTCTTCGAGTTATGCCGGGGAGGTCATCGAGTTATGCTGCGGAGGTCCACGGGTTATGTCGGGAAAGTCTTCGGGTGATGCCGAAAAGGAACAAGGTCCTCGGGTTATGTCGGGGATGTCCACGGGTTATGCCGGGAAAGTCCACGGGTTATGCCGAAAAAGTCACCGGGTTATGTCGGAAAATAAAAAGGTCCTCGGGTTATGCCGGAGAGGTCCATGAGTTATGCCGGGAAAGTCATTGGGTTATGCCGAAAAAGAAAAAGGTCCTCGAGTTCTGCCAGTAAAGACCACGGGTTATGCCGGGAAAGTCATCGGTCCTTAGGTTATGCGGGAAAAGAAAAACGTCCTCGGGTTATGCCGGTGAATTCCATGGGTTATGCCGGGAAAGTAATCGGTCCTCAGGTTATGCTGGGAATCAACTAGGGAATGGAGCCCCGTAATGGAAAAGACTACCAAATTATGCTGGGAGCGACTAGGGAATGGGACCCTATGTTGAGAAAACATAGCTAGAGATTGGGGACCCTAGGCTACCATAATTTTGAATCTTTCTTCTTCTTTTCTTTATTCTTTCTTTTCTTCTTGCTCTCTTTTACTTCACTTTTTATTTTATTCAGGAGAAATGAATGAAGAGTTTGTTATATAGAAGGACTTCCTTTTTTCGTGTCCACTTTTGCTGCAGAAAGTTTTTGGTTTCTGCATAACGTATTTTTATTGCACCTACTTCTTGCAAAGTTATCTTGGGCTGCACCTGTTTTCAAATCAAAGAACAATTCTATATGCTGTGAAATCAGAGGGCCTAATTTTTTGTTATCAATTTATTTCTGAAGGATACCTCGAGACCTTGAGGACGCGGAGTTACGACCGAGTCCCCTCCCACGGGGCTCGTCGGGGCCCGACTCGAAGAAGATGATGGTCGAGGCTAGAGCAGAAGGGGAAGTTCCCAAGGCACATGGCTAAATCTGACATAGCCGGCCTATTCAGAGCCTATGCCGAAGCGTCCCGTCTAGTCGTCCCATCCCCATACTTTACAATTACTTCACGTTGTACTATAACAGGGTTCCCCTCCTATATAAAGGGAACACACACTACTTTGTGAGGGGCTGGTGTTGCTCTAACTATTTCTCCACAAGTGCAATAATATCTCTCTCTCTCTCTCTTCTTTCTAAATTGCTTGTTCTCACTGGCTCGAGGCCATTTTAATATTTATCGCTTCCTTACTTGTTCTTTATTCTATCTTGGTATTGGCTATGGCGAACCTTATTTAATCATATTTGAACTGTTGTCCCATTCCCAACTACCCACGATAGCTCGAGGTCAACCCCGTCGTCGACCCCGAGGTCCCCTATCGACCAGTCCTGCACCTGGGCATCAGACCTATCGGTTTGATAACTGCCTCGCTTTAGCTTGCATTTCATCATTAAACTTCATATTCCAAGCATCAATTGCTCTAAACGAATAGCTCGAGAATAGATCACGTCTTTTTAGAATCCCATTTACAAATTTAATTATTGTTACCATTTTCATGGTAAACAGTTTGGGGCTTACCGTGGGGCTAAAAATAATAGTGATTATTTTCTTTCTAGTTTCATTGCACAAATGCGAGTATTGTTTCACATTTTTTCTTGTCCAAGATCTCTTGATTTCAGGTCAAAATGTCTGGCTCGGTAAACAGAGTTAGGAATAACTACCTCAAAGTCGCTGCAAAAACGGTGTGGCTGCTCTAGTCGTTGGCACGATACCGCAGAACCCGATAACACGTCTGGGTTGATTCCAACGGACACGGGTTCGCAAGACGAGGAGCAAGTCAACGAAGCCTCGCACGCCGATGGGAGCATACAATATATCGACCGATAGGAAGCCTAAAAAACCCCGGCTTAAGAAGCACATGACGTGAGTCTTCATGATATTTTTGAAATGTTGCAGACAAAGTAGTTGGCTATAGTTCTGTTGCAAAGCCACCCGAAGACTCCCAACACAGCAGCGCCAGAAACAACTCCCCCTGCCAAACAAGTACCGAGAGATCAAGCAACAAATGATTCGTAACCAACCCTGCCATAACAATGATGCTCGGGGATCTCTCCAAACGGATCGAATCAGGTTTGTGGAAATTCATGCGACAGTCTATCCCCAAAGAAGCAGTCCCAAAACCCGTTTCACAGAGTCTGGAATGGCCGAACTCCCTAAGTACAACAGGACCTCGGATCCCGACGAGCATATCGCCGCCTACACGTACGCAGGAAAAGGCAAGGACCTTCAAGATGATGAGTTCGAGCCCGTCTCCTTGAAGAGAAGATTTTTCCATAAAGACACACGTCGATGCCATCAAAGCAGCAACGAGAGAGCCCGACACATCCAAGGCCGACCAAAGGGAGAATGAAATGCCACGGGAAGTCGCGCCTCATTCCCTGATAGAACGAACGAGATCACCCTCGGTTTCGGGTGATTGGGCAACACAGGATTTCGCCCAAAGCCTAAACAAACCAAGCCCAATGACTACGGGGTATTTCAAATGAAGCTTAATCAGATACCCAGCCGAGATCGGGTCGGATGCCCGTACCCGGCACCATCCACAAATCAGGGCCATGGATGACCATTCGAGAGCCTCATCAGGCTCAGTATACCCAAGCAGACTCCCGGCAAAGAAACTAATGCCATACAGAGGGAGATACCACCCGTACTTTACAGATAGGAGGAACGCCCCGAGACACAAGCTACCTGGCAACGAACGAGAAATGGCTTGAGGGAAATATCCTCGAGGAATCTTCAACAGAGCCATATTTGACGAGGCATGGCTGGTAGGAGCATCTCGCCTATCAGAGTACGATTTTAGCATTGTTATACCGAATATCGTGATCACCATAAGCGATACCAGGGACACCAAACGAATTAGACCTCTTCGATCGAATCCCCCTCGAAGAAATCACAACCTGGCGCGGGAACCACATGGCACGCACGACCATGGGGTCAAAAATGGCCACCAGCTCTAGAGGAGAACAGCCGTGCAACTCAATAAAAATTGCCTCCGAGCACTGTCGAACGATCAGGCTCGAATTCAGCCCCAAGGGAGGAAGGCAACCAGGAAGAATGAAGAAAATGAGCCGCGACGTATTTCCACGATAGTGGAGAAATGGAAACACCCTCTAAGGACTCATCAAAATGGAAAGTTAAAACACTCGTTACCAGGAAAAGACGGCTTCAGGGATACTCCCCGGGGGACGCCCTTACATCCAGCAAAAAAGGCACTGAGACTTCGCCTCGGCCTCACACTGACGCATTGGTAACCCTCTCCCTTATTTCATCTATTTTAAATAAAACATGTGCTCATGAATTTAGGTGGTTCGATCAACACATCAATATTGTCGGGTCGAGGTTAATAGTGCAACTCGAGTAGTCGTGCCAAAACATGACCACCTCTCGAATCTTTAACGGATTCCAAACGAAATTCATTACAACGAACAGAAAGACCATTCTCCTGATACAGCCCATCTAAGCTCAGACTAGAACGCCGAGTTATATACCGTCAAAGAAGGTGCAAGGCATGGACATCTAGTTTAGATGGCCGCGGGCATATCACCCGGATACAGTGATATGTTGGTATTTTGCCAACTTATCTTATCTTTAAACCTATATTTTTGCTATGTTTGAGGGATAAAATCGTGTGTTTAATGTCATTTACATCTATTTTACAGGGTGTATGTGATTTCGAAGTAATGGTGAAGAAACCAAGTGAAAACAAGTCAAAAAGAAGCTTAAAAGAAGAAAAATCTGGGCAATGCCCAGATAGGTCGCAATTGCGACAAGATGCTTGGGAAATGCGAAGTATGTCAAAGCAGGAAGTGTTTGCAATTGCGAAGGACACTTCGCAAATGCGAAGTCAACTGAGAAAGTTAGACTTCGCAAATGCGAAGAGGACTTCGCAAATGAGAAGTCAACTGAAACAGTCAACCTTCGCAAATGCGAAGGTCCCATCGCAAATGCGAACACGAGCAGTCTAGCCAAGATTGGGAATTGAGAACTTTTGTTCGCAATTGCGAAGATCGAGCTTCAGCCCTGGGCAATTATGGAATTTCATATTTTTTATCCCTAAACCATTTTTATACTCGTCCAAACAGATATTTTGCGTATCTTTTGCTTATTTTTAGTNGTTTATTTCTTCATTTCCTTGCTTTGTATTGAATATTTAAGTGTGTAGTATTTATTTCCAACACTTGAATCTTGTTTATGGAAATACTCATATTTAAAGTGTGGATTAAATACCTTGTTGTGCTTATGTATTGAATGATTTTTATACTTTTATGAAATGACTTATTGTTATTTTAATTATTCTTGTTCTTTAATGTTTCCAAAGGGATTAGCTAACCCTAGGACTCGCCCATTAAC
>MU701061.1:39553-54707 GCA_026770625.1 Nicotiana glauca | reverse complement strand
TCCTTTAATTGGAAAAACTCTTTTTATTTATACCCTTCGCAGGGTGTAAGCGCCGTAAAAAAGAGGTGTGACAACGATGCCTTAAATTTTCTGTATGAGGTTGAGTTGGTTTTGTTACTAGTGTTTCCCTTGATTTTTTATTTACTGACAGATTATTTAAGATTTTCTACAGGTTAAATGATCATTTTAACCTACATGCTGCTTCTTTTGTTACAAAAAGAAAAAGACTATTAATTTGATTTCCAACTCATGCCTAGATTGTATCTTAACATTCTTGGATGCTGATATTGGTTTAAAAAAGATATACTTGGATTCTGTTACTCCGAGTAGGTTTATCTAATTGAAAATTTTTCATGAACGGTTATTATATTCAATATTAGCTTAAATTATTACTTTTAATTTGATTACCAACTCATGCCTAGATTGTATCTTAACATTCTTGGATGTTGATATTGGCTTTAAAAAAAAAAAGACATACTTGGATTCTGGTTACTCCGAGTAGGTTTACTCTAACTGAAAATTGCAGTTCTAGTTTTCTTCAAGATATTTTTTCCGCATTGTATTTTATCTTCTGATACACTTATTTTATAATTTCAGGTCATACAATTTGATGTTCGATAATTCAGCGGGTGGAAGATTTCATAATGATGAAAAGCCGCAGATATCGTTTGAAGACCATCATTCATCTAGATTAGTTATATAATGATATTAGCTATTTAGTTCAAACAATATAAGTTTAGTTATTGTGACATCAATATTTTTTTTAGTACTTCCTTTTATTTGTTAAGAATTAATGAGATATATTATATTTTTTTTAATTCATATTAATATATTTTCTTATTTGGGTCATATTATGGGAAAATTTAGTAATTATTATTAATGGTGGCTACAATATTGCTATTACCGCTTGTGACTTTTAGAGCTAATTTAGTTGGATATACCGGCTATATAAATGGATGATAAAATGGCAAATTAAGATGTTTTACAAGGGATATTGTAGCTATTATAATTGCTGTAAAATAATTATTGTTAAAAATATTGACTTTTAGCGGCAATTTAATTAAATATATTAGCCACTAAAATGGACGCTAAAATGGAAAACTACGATGTTGTCAAAAGGGATACTATGGTCATTTAAATTGCCACAAAATTATTGTCGTTAAGGATGCGAACTTTTAGCGGCAATTATTTTGAATTTAGAGGCTATAAAAATGGACGATAAAGGAGTATAATTAGTCGTTATGGATTAGATTTAGTAGCCATTTTAATTGTTACAAAATAATTACCGTTAAAGATGCAAACTTTTAGTGGCACTTATTTTCTATTTAGCGGCTATAAAAATGATTGCTAAAGCAATATAATTAGCCGTTATAGATTAGATTTAGTATCCATTATAATTACCGTAAATAATTATCATTAAAGATAATAATCTTTAGCGGCAACACACCATACCTTTTACCAGCTTTTTTGATAATAGCCGCTAAAGAATTTACCCACCCTAGCCTTAACGACGAAACACTAATGGCCGGTAAAACATATAGCGCCTATTGTTATTGTCATTAAAGACGTTTTATATTGTCACTAAAGCCCCTTTTTTCTTGTAGTGATTCGGGCTCATAAAGTTCCTTTGCCTCGGCCTCAATGTCATGACCCGAATTTCTCACCCTCGGGGGTCGTGATGGCGCCTACTAATGGAAGCTACGCAAGCCAATTGTTCCAATTGCTTAACCCTTTTCTTATGTTTTTATC
The DNA here is from genome assembly GCA_026770625.1 of Nicotiana glauca. Taxonomy (NCBI): domain Eukaryota; kingdom Viridiplantae; phylum Streptophyta; class Magnoliopsida; order Solanales; family Solanaceae; genus Nicotiana; species Nicotiana glauca. Next base: position 52,958 of record MU701061.1, on the reverse strand, counting down.
ATTCGACAATGGTGAACAACATCATATAAATTGCAGAATTAAATAAGCGGAAGGAAAGAAATGTAACGATTTAAATGTTACCAACACAATTCCATAACTAAAGCTACCGAAATCTAGTGTCACAATTTCACAAATTGTCTAATAGTACTACAAATAAAGGTCCAAAAAATAAATACAAACTATTTCAGAAATACATAGAGGAAACAATAGAGAAGGATAGAAGAAGACGCCAAGGCCTGCGGACACCTACAAGACTACCTCGGGTCGCCTGAATGGACTGAAGACAGCACCCCCACTGCGGTCCAAATGCTCCGGTATCAGTATCTACACACTGTGCAGAGTCTAGTATCAACACAACCGACCACATATGATGGTAAGTGTCTAGCCTAACCTTGGCGAAGTAGTGACGAGGCTAGGACCGGGCTACCAAATAAATATGTGTAGTTAAAATATTTACAGCGAAAAATAAAAGCAGATATTCACAGTTAAAGATGGATAGGGGGAGACATACTACGGGGAGTATCGGATAACAACAAAATACCAAATAGGAATATAAAGAAACCATAATTTAGTTGCCAACAATAATGAGAAAAACAAACACAGTGTTCACTCTCTTTTCTTTCTCGTTGCAGGCATGCAACCCGCTCCCATTTTATATATTACCGTTGTAGGCGACAAACCCGCTCCCATTTCATATATTACCGTTGCAGGCATGCAACCCGCTCCCATTTCATATATTACCGTTGCAGGCATGCAGCCCCCTCCCATTTCATATATTACCATTGCAGGCGTGCAACCCGCTCCCATTTCATGTATTATCGTTGCAGGCGTGCAACCCGCTCCCATTTCATATATCAACACCAATCATAGAAGGATCCCGGCAAATGAACAGTAATACAACAACAACATCCCGGCAAAGAAACAATAATATAACAACAACATCCCGGCAAGGAAACAATAATATAATAACAACATCCCGGCAATGGAACAATAATATAACAACAACATCCCGGGAAGGGAACAATAATACAAATCATCATTTTAAGTATGAATAAACCACGACGGAGTCACAACAATTACAATACACGACTCACGGGCATGCTTGACACCGATGTATATATACTCGTCACCATGCCTATACGTCGTACTCCACAGTTAACACATAGCAAATAAGACAGAACTCTTAATCCCTCAAGATAAGGTTAGACCAAACATTTACCTCGATGCCACGAACACCATTCAAGTCTCAACTATCACTTTACCTCTTGATTCCACCACAAATTCGCTCGTATCTAGCCACAAGTAACTTGACTATATCAATAAATGCTAAATAAATTAATTCTAATGCATGAAAATAGATTTCCTAAAGTTTTTCCCAAAAAGTCAAAAATCGACCCCATGCCCACATGGTCAAAACCCGAGGTTCGAACCAAAACCTGATTACCCATTCACCCACGAACCCAAATATATCATTTATTTTAAAATCGGACATCAAATCGAGGTCCAGATCCCCAAAATTTGAAAAACCTAAGTTCTACCCAAAGCACCCAATTTACCCCATGAAAACCTTCGATTTTGAGTTGAAATCATGAGAAAAGATGTTAAAGATTAATCAAAATGAGTTATAAATGACTTACAATCGATTTGGAAGAGTACTTGTCGTTGAAAATTGCCCAAAGGTGTTTTGGTTTTGAAAAGGGTTTGAAAAATGAAAGATTTTCGGCTAAGTTATGAATTTGCAGGTTGCAGATGTCGCAATTGCGACCAGGGCTCGCAATTGCGAACCTCTAAAAAACTATCATCTTCGCAATTGCGAAGATAATATCGCACTTGCGACCCAGTTTAATTCCGGTCACCTTCGCATTTGCAAGGAACCTTTCACAAATGTGATATCGCATTTGCGATATAAACATCGCATTTGCGATCAAGGCAGCTGTCACAACCCCAACCCCGGTCGTGATGGCGACCAACACACTGCTAGGCAAGCCTGACCAATTAATAACCTTAACCTAATTCTCATACAGTTCATTATTGACTAACGTAGATAAATTACCAAGTTATAATACTAGAAGTCTGAAATAAGAATTAAACATACGGAATTTCAAATATTAATTCTTCTACATAGCCCAAAAGATCTGGTGTCATAAGTCTGAGCCTCTAATACAGGTTTACCAATCAAATACATGTCACCCTAAGGGAATACGAAATAAAACCAAAGGATAGAAGGGAGAGATCAGGGCTGCGGACGCCATGCAGCTACCTCGATGCTCCCAGATATGCGCTGCTCAATAGAAAATCCTCACTCAGCCTCAGGTGCACCTGGATCTGCACGCAAGGTGTAGGGAGTAATGTGAGTACTCCGACCCAGTGAGTAATAAACATAAATAATGGCTAAGAATAAGAAATCATGGGTAAACACATTGTAATCTACAGTACAGCAGTTTAAACCAAGAAGTATGAAATCAATAAACCAGTGAAATTGAAATATGGAAATGCTACAACAGATAAGCAAATAAATGATACCCAAATAAATAAATGCAACACATAGTACGGTACTCTCTAGTACCCACTACGGCATGCAACCCGATCCATTTATTTATCGTCGACGACGCTCTCTGGGGGTGTGCAGACTCCTGGAGGGGCCCCTTACGGCGCAAGCACAATATCAAGACATCTCGTGGCATCAACTAGGCCCTCAGCCTCATATCAATATCAATATAATGTTGCTGCGGCGCACAACTCGACCCTTTAATCAATCCAGAAATCACATAAGCCCCTCGGGCCATTATAATATAGAAATTCTCAGCCCAAAACATCATTAGAAATATCATTTAAGTTTCAAATCTAAGTAAAAGTGACTGAGTTTGTAAAACAGTATTAAACAATAGGACTGAACTCAAATAATATGTCAAAATGGTGAGGAAACAATGATAGCACCCCCGAAAGGTTCAAATAATTGGCACGAAGCCCAATTATGACAATTAGTACAAATAATAATGATATCAAATAAGTTTAAATCAATTACGCGGTAAAATATCACTCGACATGGACCAAGTCCCAATCCCTAATAGTAAACGATCCCGCGCTCACCATCAAGCATGTGTCTCACCTCAATATAGCACTACGATATGCAAATCCGGGGTTTCAAACCCTGAGACATCATTTACATTCATTACTCACCTCAAACTAGTCAAAACTCTAGCTCGTTATGCCCTTGCCTCTCAAATTGGCCTCCTCGCGCGTCGAATCTGACCAAAACCATAACGAATACATCATAATATTCTAAGGGAACAAAACCCAATCAAAAACAATCGAAAAATATCAAAAATCCCAAAATTAGCAAAACCTGAGCCCCGGGCCCAGTTCTTGAAACTCAAAAATTATCACATCACTAGACTTCTTATCTCCCCACCAGTTTATACATATCCAAAACATAAGAATCGGAGTTCAATTGATCCTTCAAATCCTCAATTTTTGCTCTCTTAAGTTCAAGCCCTAAACCACCATTTTTAGTCCATTAATTCCTTAAATTTTCAGTCCTAATTCATGAAATAGCACCATAGAATCGTGTTTTAGGTCCAAAATCCTTACCTTATCGAAGCTCCTTGAAATCCCTCTTCAAAATCGCCCACAATTCTCTAAGTCCAAAGTTAGAAATGAAAAACCCTTCAAAATTTGCGAAGAAGAACTTAAATACCTTCTGCCCAGACAAACCACATCTGTGGTCCAAAACCCGCTTCTGCGGTACCGCTCATGCGGTTGATTTTCCGCATCTGCGGAACTTCATTAGTCTCGCCTGGCCGCATCTGTGGTCCAATAGCCACATCTATGGCTCTGCAGGTGCAGCTCCCTATCTGCATCTGCGGTCCCAGCCTAAACTTGCGTTTTCCGCTTCTGCGACCTCCACTCCGCATTTGCGACACCACACTTGTAGTCCCCAAACTGTAGGTGCGAAAATACCTGAAGTATCAAAAAATCTGCAAACCCACAAGTCCAAACTCTTCCTGTTAGCCATCCGAAATCACCCCGGGCCCTCAACCAAAAGAAACAACACATTCTAAAACATCATCCAAACTCGTTCCAATCATCAAAGGACCTCCAACAACACTAAAATCCTAAGTTCTTCCAAAACTTCCGAAACACGCATCCGATCAAAAACCCAACCAAAACACCTCCGAATGATCAAAAATTTCACCTATCAACCGAAATTTGCTGAAATACCAACCGAAGCTAACTGAATCATCGAAAATCACATCCGATCCCTCTAACGCATAAGTCAACATCCGGTTGACTTTTCCAAACTAAGCCTTCCTTAAAGAGATTAAGTGTCTCATTTTCTACCAAAACCTCTCCAAACCAACTCGATCACACAAGACACTGATAATGAAGCATAAAAAAGCAGAAACAGGGGAAAATTGACCAATAACTCATGAGACGACGAGTCGGATCATCACATCCTCCCCAACTTAAACAAACGCTCTTCCTCGAGCGATTCAAGAAATATACCTGAAGCCTCAAACAGGTGAGGATATTTATACCGCATCTCCCGCTCGGTCTCCCAGGTAGCCACCTCTACAGGCTCGAACCAACCAACTGGAGATCTGTACCACCTCTCATACAAATGTAAGGCCCCGTGAAATCCCTACTCAAAAACCCGGATCCCGTGGTGCCAAGTTAGGAACATGTGTTAGAAATTTTTGGATTGAATAATGCATTAAAAGTCAAGAATAAGTTTCCAGAAAAATGTAAGAAATGCGGTCGCATAATAGAAATGCGGACCGCATATCTGCCGTAGAGTGAGGCAGAATGTTGGTTAAAATTGAAGTCAGTTATGCGGTCGCATAATCGAAATGCGGACCGCATAGTCGTTGCATTTTCTCCTTTGAATTTTGTGAGTTTCAGTTATGCGGTGCACTTTGCGACCGCAGAACGTGAATGTGGGCTGCATTATTACCGCAGACTGAGTCAGAACGTATGGTTTTTGGGATGCATTTTGTGGTCCATTATGTGGACCTCATGTTCATTCTGCGATCGCAATATTTTACTCGAGGCTCCAATTTTCTAATTTTTAATCCGACCTCCCTATCGATATATTCGACATTATGGCTCATTCTAAGCATATCTTCTGAGATTTTTAGAGAGAGAAAGAGGGTCTTAGAGGTGGAAAGTGTCCCCCATCAAATTCTCCTTAGAATCTTGCTATATCCTTGAAACTAATCAAGTGAAGGCTCCTGAATCTTCATCCCAAGAGGTAAGGCTCCATCACCTCAGCTCATATTTGTATACTTAGCCATATTGGGTCATTAGGGAAGTAATTCATGGGTATGAGAATAAATCTCTTGTATTCATACCACCATAGAGTATTGGAAAGTAGTAAAATTAAAAAGGAGGCAATTGGGGGTACAAAATGATAGAAATTCCTCACAAAAAGGGGCCTAAGGTCATAATGCACCTTTAGTGTTTGACGATATGCTCGAACCAAGCTAGAACTTCATTTTCATCTCTAATTCTCAATTTAATTTGAAATTCTTAATAGATCGAAGTGCTAAGAGTTCCTAAAATTTGTAAAAGAGTAAGGAAAAGCTTTATTGAGGTATGTATGGCTAAAACCCCTTTTTATTAGAAATTGAGCTCAGTTGTCATTACGAAAGTATGGTAAGAGTTAAATTGGCTAGAGTATTGATTGTCATTACGCATTAATTTAATTGCATATAACTATACATATTCGTTATGGATGTGACTCCATGTGAATAATGCACAAATCTTGATAATTAGAGAATGATGAAAAGTATAATTATGTGTTGAATTACTTGGGCTATAAGCCGACATTGAAATAAAGAACTACTCATGCTAGCTATGTGCTCATTTATCTGTGATTTGTAACTTGAATTATCCTTGATATGTGTGGGATAGATATTTGAAGGTATTGACTGATGAGAATTGAGTAATGCCTCCAATGAGGTGACCTAGCCGCTCGGGTCGTGATCGGACACCATGCCGCACACATGGTGGTAATGTGCCGATATTGGATTTCGGATAAGGGAAATGAAATATTGATTGTGAGTAATACCTCCAATGAGGTGACCTAGCTAGTCGGGTCGTGATCGGACACTTTGCCGCACACACGGTGGTAATGTGCCAATATTGGATTCCGGATAAGGGAAATGAAATATTGATTGTGAGTAATACCTCCAATGAGGTGACCTAGCCGCTCGGGTCGTGATCGGACACCATGCCGGACACATGGTGGTAATGTGCCGATATTGGATTTCGGATAAGGGAAATGAAATATTGATTGTGAGTAATCCCTCCAATGAGGTGACCTAGCTAGTCGGGGCGTGATCGGACACTTTGCCGCACACACGGCGGTAATGTGCCAATATTGGATTCCGGATAAGGGAAATGAAATATTGATTGTGAGTAATCCCTCCAATGAGGTGACCTAGCTAGTCGGGGCGTGATCGGACACTTTGCCGCACACACGGCGGTAATGTGCCAATATTGGATTCCGGATAAGGGAAATGAAATATTGATTGTGAGTAATCCCTCCAATGAGGTGACCTAGCCAGTCGGGTCGGGACCGGACTCCGCTCGAGATGGCGGTGGTGATGAGAACAGGGGTGAACACGTGACAGAATTGCCCTAATCTGTGTTGTGGAAATTGTATGAAGAATTATATGAATTGCTTCTTTGATTTGCCCGTATTAATTGCTTGTATCTATTTGATAGTTCTTTCTAGTAAAATGGTGTTCATTTATACATACCAGTACAATTCAAATGTACTGACGTCCCTTTTGTTGGGGACGCTACATTCGTGTTATGATTATAGGTGGCTCCATAGCGGACAGTGTCGACCGTGTGTAGTGGAGCATTTTTTTTCTACTCGAAGTCTCGGTGAGCCCCTTTTCTTTCATGGGGCTATATGATGCACCTTTTGTCATTTACAGCTTTTCATTTTTGAGGTATAGCCGGGGCCTTGTTGCCAGCATAGTCATGCTTATCTGTTGTATCCTTAGAGGCTCCAAAGACACTAGTGTGGGTTATATACGGGGGTTCGGGGAGTCTACTATATGTATATGCTGTGATCCTAAACTTGCAAACTCCTTAAGCTGTAACTCTAATAGAATCCTTAAAGCTAGAGTATGTACGGTAAATTTTTATGATATGAAATGAATCAGTAATGTGGTATACACCGTGTATTATCGTCTAAATAAATCAAAGGCATGAGTTCCGTATTCATATTGAGTTGGGTAGAAAGTGTTCGGTTATGCTTGCTCAGTCGGGTTCACTTGATTGAGCGCCAGTCGCGCCTCCCGAGGTTGGGGCGTGACAACAAAGCCTCATACAAAGCCATCTAAATGCTCGACTGGTACCTGTTGTAATAAGCAAACTCTGCTAGTGGTAGAAACTGATCCCATGACCCTCCAAAATCAATAACATAGGCGCGTAGCATATCCTCCAATATTTGAATGGTGCACTCGGACTGCCCGTCCGTCTGAGGGTGAAAAGTTGTGCTCAACTACTCCTGAGTTCCTAACTCTTGCTGAACAGACTTCCAAAACTGGAAAGTAAACTGAGTGCCCCGATCTGATATGATGGAAACTGGGACACCATGCAACCGAACAATCTCCCGAATATGTAACTCTACCAGCCGATCTGAGGAATAAGTAGCACAGATAGGAATGAAGTGTGCGAACTTGTTCAGCCTGTCTACAATCACCCAAATAGCATCAAACTTCTTCAAAGTCTGTGGGAGTCTGGTAACAAAATCCATAGTGATCCTCTCCCACTTCCACTCGGGAATAACTATCTGCTGATGCAAGCCACCCGGTCTCTGATGCTCATATTCCAACTGTTGACAATTGAGATACCAAGCTACAAACTCCACAATATCTTTTTTCATTTCTGCCACAAATAGTGTTGTCTAAGATCCTGATACATCTTCATGGCACCCGGATGAATGGAATACTGCGAGCTATGGGTCTCTTCCAATATCAACTCCCGAAGCCCATACACATTGGGCACGCAAATCCAGCCATGCATCCTCAATACACCATCATCACCAATAGTTACATCTCTAGCATCATCATGTCGAACCCTATAAGGACAAGCAAATGCAGATCATCATAGTGGCGCTCTCTGATGCAATCGTATAAGGAAGACCAAGAAACCACATAAGCTAACACCCTGCTGGGATCCGAAATATCTAATCTCACAAGACGATTGACCATAGCCTGAACATCAACTGCAAATGGCCTCTCCTCAACTGGAATGTACGCCAAGCTCCCCATACTCACTGCCTTTCGGCTCAAAGTATCGGCCACTACATTGGCTTTTCCCCGATGATACAGAATAGTAATATCATAATCCTTATGCAACTCTAGCCACCTCCGCTACCTCAAATTAAGGTCCTTTTGCTTGAACAAATGCTGAAGACTACGATGATCGGTGAATACCTACCAAGATACGCCATACAAGTAGTGCCTCCAAATCTTCAATGCATGAACTATAGCAGCCAACTCAAATCATGAACAGGGTAGTTCCTCTCATGGGGCTTTAACTGACAAGAGGCATAAGCAATAACTCTACCCTCCTGCATCAATACACAGTGAATCCCAACTCGCGAAGAATCATAATATACAGTATATAAACCTGAAGCTGATGGCAAAACCAATACTGGAGCTGTGGTTAAAGTTGTCTTGAGCTTCTGAAAGCTCTCCTTACACTCATCTAACCATACAAATGAAGCACCCTTCTTAGTCAACTTGGTCAAGGGCGATGCAATGGAGGAAAATCCCTGAATAAATCGGCAATAATATCTTGCCAACCCAAGAAAACTACAAATCTTTATGGCTGAGGATGATCTAGGCCAACTCTGAACTGCCTCTATCTTCTTCGGATCAACCTGAATACCCTCACTGGACACCATGTGTCCTAAGAAAGCCACTGAACTAAGCTAAAACTCACACTTAGAGAACTTTGCATAAAGCTTCTCCTCACTTAATCTCTGCAATACAACTCGCAAATGCTCCGTGTGCTCCTTCTGACTACACGAGTACACCAGAATATCATCAATGAAAACAATAATGAACAAATCCAGATAAGGCCGAAATATACTATTCATCAAATGTATGAACGCTACTGGGGCATTGGTCAGCTCCAAACACATGACAAGAAATAGTGATCAAAACTAGCCCTAAAAGTAGTCTTAAGAATATCTGAATCCCTGATCTTCAAATTGTGATAACCCGAACGGAGATCAACCTTGGAAAATACCCTCGCTCCCTGAAGTTGATCGAACAAATCATTAACGTGAGGAAGGGGATACTTATTCTTAATTGTTACCTTGTTCAATTGCATATAATCGATGCACGTCCTCATTGTGCCATCCTTCTTCTTCACAAACATAACGGGTGCACCCCAAGGTGACACACTAGGCTGAATGAACCCCTTATTTAGGTGTTATTTGTGTTCTCTTGATTTGAAGTATTCTATAGGGATGATTGTGACTTGCGAGAAAGGTGGACAAAATTATGGCTAAGTGTTCAAAGTTATGTAGACCACACTTTAATTATGGGGGTCGCACATTTCTGTGTGCCACAGCAGGAGAGCATTGTGGCCGCACATTTCTCATGCTGACCTTACAAATGAAATATTGAAAAAGTGTCAAAATGTTAACTCTCTCAAGTTTGAGCTTGTCAGTGCGGAGGCTAATCTGCGACCACATGAAAAATCTGCGGTCGCACCTAAAAATGTTCGAACCACACATTGAGCGTAGAGATTTTCAATACATGTGACAGAAACATGTGGCTGCACTCGACTTTTTCACTTTGTAGTCGATCGGTATAATTAGGAGAATATAGATCATTTTACACTTTTCATTCTCTGAACAAACAATGTTGCTCTGTCGATTTTCTTGAGAGATTTTTACTGCCCCCACATACAACCACCTATGGTTATTCACCCATTGCACTCACTCTATCTGGTATGCTTCAATTTCTGTTAAACTTTTATGTTAGTATAATTTTTAGAAGTTTAATTTCTTTTTAGGACATCTGTTATTAGAGTTCATCCATGTGTCTTTGTGAGGTAGATCTGAACTGGGTAATCATAATACATACTCTAATGGGATTGGGTTTGTGAAATTTCATGTTTTTACCATGTTTTCATGTCTATTTGTGCAAGAAATGGAAAAATCTAAGTAGAAAAAATATGATTGTTCGTACTTTTTGGGATCTGCGATCGCACTTGAATTTGTGTGGTCCGCAAATTAGCAGTTTTGGCAACTTAGTGAAGTATTAAATCTGCGATAGAAATTTAAAATGTGCGGACCGCATATTTCTCTTGCGGCCACAAAACGGCCATCGCATTATTTTTAGAGACTCTAAACTTTGAGAGTCTAAAGTGCGGCCGCACTTGAAACTGTGCGGACCACACTTCTAATTTGCAGTCGTACCAAATTTTATGGACCACGTTTCATTTCTTCGTCCGCACATGAAAAATGTACGGACCACAGAACCCAGTACCTGTAACCTTGTGTTTTAATCCCAATTCTGTGTATCCATATTCTTCCCTTGCCTACATAAGTCCTGAATGTGCTGAATGATGACTCGCAACTAATAATCCTCTTTGCTTTGATATAGACCATGGTTCTATCGTGAGGCCGAGGCGACACTACAAAGGAAAGAGGTGAACTTTATAGGGGTCGAGGGAGAGGTACATTGCCCCTTGGCCAACCTAAGACCATTAGAAAGAAAACCACAGCAAGTAGAGAATAGGTGTAGACCTCTCTGAGTCTAGTTCCTATGTCCCTTCTAGGGAAGTGTCAGAGGGAACTCATCCTCTATTCAGGAGGAGCAGAAAGTTACCCAGTTAGGCCACATGGGAGATACCAACTCAGGGATGAGCCCTTTTCATCTCACATCACCTCCGAGGTTGAAGAGTGCTAGCCTGACCTCTAAGCCAGCAGCTATACTAGACACAGAGGCATAGTTCGTACAGGAGATCCCCGATGATAGTAGAGGAAGAGATGGTACATCCACGGGTATAGAGAGATCAAAGGAGAAGGAGGTATGGGAGGATAGGTTTGTCATGTTGGACGCCTTCATTGATTTTTGTATGTGGTCTCTAGTAAGGTCTTTGACACTTGAGAGACAGTTCCTATCGAAGGATTTGGAGAAATACAACCCCGCCAATCTTGAGGTAGTTCAGAGAAAGAAAGGGTTGAATGTGGTTTACCCGAGAGAGTTTAGGGTGCCAAGGAATACCTCGTCTGAGAGTTCTATGCTAATTTTGCTCACATAAAGAAAGGGACGAAGGTGACCAAAGTACGCAACCTCAAGGTGAGGTTTGATCAGCATACGCTAAATACGTACTTAGGATTTAAGGACGTAGAGCCAAAAGAGTATCTGGAGAAATGTACAATGAAGGAAAAAGTCTGACCTTGGCTGGCTGAGATCATAGCTCCACCAAGGCCACTACTACCATGGATTACTGCTGGAGTTCCCATTCAGCGAAACACATTGAGCTTTGAGGTGAAGGGGTGGAAGACCTTTATTTGCAGTAGACTTGATCCATGCCAGAATGAGACTCATCTACCTATTCCTTGAGTTGTTCTTTTGGCTTCCATCAGGGCTGAGTACCCAATTAGTGTGGGTGTCATGATATTGGCCAACATTTCACTGATATAATAGCAAGCTAATGTCATGCCCCAAAAATCGAGGAGCGCGACCGGCGCTCAACCGAGTAAACCCGACTGAATAAGCCTGTTAGGTTTCATTCTACCCAAAATAATTCATGAATAAAGAGGAGATAAACTCCATCTATCATACTTTGTAAATATTTCATTAACAATCTTAATTTTGTTTCTATTAGCAGTTTCCACCATAATATCAAAATATTACAATTTTTATAGATATGAAGAAAAAGATATTTGTCAAATACCAATATTTCTAATTTAATTTCCAATACCAAACACTACCCATAACTTGTATGCGGAGCCTCTAAATACAACTGAAGAATAATATGGAAATGCTGGCGACAAGGCTCCGACTATACCTCAATATACAAAGTACATGATAACCAAATGACACTGGACCCTGAAATGAAGTGGGGATCACCAAGTTAGCTGAAAGGAGCGTACCGCTTTCACTGATCACTGTCGCCTACTGTAGAACCACCTGCATCCATTAAAGATGCAGCGCCCCCGCCAAAAGGGACGTTAGTACTGTCGAATAGTACTAGTATGATTAGCTAAAATCCTCTTTAAAAATAGAATGCCAATATAAGAAAAGACAACCTTGTAAACAACAAGTAACAATCAATAATATCCAAAGGCCAAGTTAAACATAACATTTTTTTTTTCAATATACGAAAGTTCATATGGTGAAAATGAAACTCGGGATATGAAGACAGTACTATTTTGGGTAGAAGATATTTAATACTGATTCACCACAATTCACAATACCACTGTTCACAATATGCACATCACAACCAACTCCCAATTTCAATCACAATTTATGTGCCAATATATACATATACATATTCCACCGTGAATCTTAGCACAGAGTTCGATCACGATCCGACCGGCTAGGCCATCTCCCTTGGAGACATTTAATATTGTTACATCATCATCCACAATACCACCGCTTTCTTGCGTGGAGTCCGATCATGACTCGATCGGCTAGGTTGCCTCATTTGAGACATGTATCTCAATCATAATTTCATTCTCACTTGTTGGTTTCAATATCAGCACAGTACCACCATGTGTGAGGCATGGCGTCCGATCACGACCCGATCAGCTAGGCCATTTTACCAATACGTTTTTCCTTTTTTCATCAAACATCTTATTTGAAATTTATTTCACATATATCAGTTCATCGGCACTTGGGGACACAATTATCACATCATACATGGCACTAGGCCACATTTCATAACTCAAGCTCTTCCCCACCCCCACCCCCACCCCCCTCACAACTCACATAATTTTCACTTTCAACATTAAACCTTTCAATTCAAAATAATAGGCACATACGAGAGCAATTATAGATTGTAAGCATAAAGAGGATTTCACACATTTCGGCATAACTATCTCAAATCAAACTCGACTTGAAGTCTAGGTGTTTTGGCACATGTTTCACTTTCTTCACATATTCTCATTTGACAAAATAGCATATTGAAAGCATTGAGACACGTCTTGCACATATATTCTTGCAATACAGATTCACTTAATTCATTCCAAACATCTTTATAGATTACCAACAACTAGACACAATCAATCAAATATATTTGGTACACATAGAGCAATTAAGAGTATCAACCATATCGAGTTTTCTCACACAATTTGGCATACTAGCCTTTATTTGAAACACGACTCAAAGCCGTAACATTTTAATATGCAACTCAT
>MU701061.1:21693-37137 GCA_026770625.1 Nicotiana glauca | reverse complement strand
CTAAGAGGTAAGGTTCTACACACTAGATAATATTTACGAACTTTGAGCCAACCATACTTGAACTTATGAAAATATTTATGGAATTCGATTCTAAGAGAGAAAATTTAGCCAACATACCTTGTTTAAGCTTTCCTTACGTTACTACAACGTTCCGGAAATTCTAGCAATCACAATATACTTTGAGAAATAACAAAATCGAACACAAATTAGGAAGATATTCATGGTTTCAACTCATTTGAGCATTTTATCAAACATTAGTTGTGCATCTTGATTTCAAAGCTCTTTTACAAGATTTCCTTCATTATCCAACCCAATATTTACTTATTTATGTTTAACAATTTTCCCACAAACCTTATTTGTACATGCATGTATACATAATACTATTACACCCAAGAATCATACCTTAATAACCCATCTTATGCCCCAAAATTAGAATTAATATCTAGTGTGTAGAACCTTACCTCTTAGATGAAGGTCTTGTAATTGGTTTCCTTGATTCTTGAAGATTGATGAATGATTGAATGGTTAGAATGTTAGACTACCTCCTTCTCTCTCTAAAATTCTCTTACCTGTCTCTAAAATTATTAGAATATCGCCCCAAATGAAGCCCCAAAGCCTATATATCAAAGTGGGGTCGGGTTATGAAAATAGGAAAATTAACTCTCCAAACTCAGGTCTGCAGTAGCATAATGGACCGCACAATTGGTATGCGGGTCGCATAATGCACCGCAAAACTGGTGCCCAGAACTGGGCTACACTGCTCTATTTTGCGACCATTTTTGCAGTGGCAGATCAATTACGCGGACCACATAATGATTTTGCACCCCAAAGATGTTTGACTTATCTAGTATTATTGCAGCACAGTCCACTACACAGGCACCACATGCCTCATCTGACGTTGATGAGATGCTCAAGAAGATTATGCACAACTAGAAGATGATCATGGACACTCTGGTACAGCACGGATCAGTTATTAAGCAATTGGGCGAGGAAGTGAAGAAGACGAGAAAGTCCTAGGCAAGCAAGAAATTAGTTGACAATCTCAAAAAGGAGGTGCCAGACTTGCGACAGCGGGGGATGTATCTTTTGATATGCTTCTTGACCCGCACTAGTCCGCCCCAGATCCATCAGCACAATCAGCATCGGTTGCACCAGCTGGATAGTCTCATGAGCCAGACCTTGCTACCGACACTGCTAAGGCAGTGCATGCGATGTTCACCAATCCAGTCACGCCTAGATTTGATGATGATGAGATATAGTTGGCTGACCCTACAGGAGATGATATTTTTAGGGACACTAAGATGTCCAAGGATTTTTAGGGAATTTTTCTTTTCCCTCTCTTCTTTCACTTATATTTTTCTAAGCATTGAGAACAATGCTTAGTTTTATTCGAGTAAGGGGGTGGAGTTTATTTGATACATTGACACATTTTGGATACATTTGGACTATAATAATTTGACGATTCTCTTCCTTTTTCTTATTTATAGTTATCTATCTTTAGTAGTTATTGTTTATTAACTTCTTTATTTTTCCACTTTAGTTCTTGTTTTGTTAATAGCTTCTTTTATGCTTTCTTAGATAATAAGCCTTTTTCTTAATGCAACAGTTCTCTCCAAAGGTAGTTTTTGTGTGAACCGTCCCAACAATGGATGTCGTGATAACGTTCTTAAGGGAATGAGTCTATTTTTGTATTTAGGAAATAATAATAGTAGTAATAATGAATAAAAGGCCTAGTCAAGTCATTCTCAAAAAAGATTTATTCATGCTTTATTTGGTGCCAAGACACTAAACTATGTGCTTATAGTTAGAAACAAGGTTTTTGGAAGAAAATTAGCTCTAGTTAGTGACTTTGAGACTCTTGGTTGACTTCGGTGATCATCAATTGATTAATTAGACCATAGTAATCTTTAACTTGATTGTGGTCATTGTGGTATCTCTACTATATCCTCTTTTACGGTCTAGTTGTGTGAGGAGTGAGGTGATTTGTAGCTAGTCCAAGTATCTGTGTGAATGGTCTAGAACTTGCCTCGAATATACTTCAAGGTGAAATCCTAAGTTTTGCTTGGTTTGAAAAATGATTGTAGGCTTTACTTGGAACATTTTAGCTTTCTATTGCCAGCCAATATCGTAATCTATAGTCAACCCCTTTTGAGCCTCTAGCCACTCTCAATTGATAACCATGTTATAAGCCTTTGTCCGTTTTGTCGTGATCTTCTCTTAGCACCCGGACTTTTCTTAACACTCTTGTGAAATAAGTAGCTTAAAGTATAAGTTTGGGGGAGATATGAGGAATTTGAAAATGGTATCAAGGCGCAAAAAGAGAAAATAAATTATCTCTATGAAAAAAAGAAGGTAAGAAAAGAAAGAGAATAAAAAGAAAAATGCAAAAAAGAGAATAAGTGGAAGGGTTGATGGATTCAAAAAGAGGTAATGATCGCCAACATGAGTATCAAGGGAGAAAAAGAATGAAATGAACAAGAAAGGGTGATGTCAAGTCTCTCTAACACCTAATAAAAAGGAGAATGCCTCTAAGAATTGGTAATTGTGAGCCGAGAAATATAATGTGGAGTGCTTAAGGAAAGGTGTAACCACTTACCCATATGGTATCCTACCCTAATCCAAAAGCCTTCATTACAATCTGAAAGAAGTCCTACTTGATTTTGAACCGAGTGAGCTTATATTGGTGGTGATCTATTTGAGGGGAAAGCCTATGGTACTTAAAGTCGTACTTGTGACATTCTATTGTGAGAGAAGAGTGGGCTTTATTGAAACTTAAGATTGAGTGCTAACTTTGGAAGTCAGCTTGGCAAAATGGAAGGTAGAGGAGAAAGAGTTTGGAGTCCACCATGACCTACATGATAGAATAAGAGCCCTTGATGAGTCAAATCAATTCTTGAAGCTCAAATGTCACATTAGAACTATATGTGCATGAATATTTGATTTGTCACCTTGTTGATAATGAATGAGTAATGTGGGTAATTGTTGGTCCCAACTGAGTATGAATGGCTCACCATTGACTCACTGAAATGGCCTTTAACTTTGAGGAGGTGGGAATTAATCTATTTGCTTGAGGACAAGCAAAGACTTAAGTTTCGGAGAGTTGATAAGTGTGGGTTTTGACCACTTATTAGTACCTATTTACTTTTGTTTTAGTCTGAAATTGATTTGATGTTCCAAAACTAATGAAAGTGTGCAAATTATAGGAATATTGTAATTTGGGATCTTATGAAGAAATTTGACTCAAAAGGGAGTGTTTCGACTCAGAAGGCAAGAAGGGGCACATCACACAAGAAGAGTGGTACACAGAAGTATTTCTACGGCCGCAGAAACAAGTGTGAACCACAGAATTCCCTATGTGGCTACAGAACTGATGAAGAAGCCAAGTAATACTTGAAGTAGAAGTGCGGACCGCACATAATTTGTGCATCCAAAGAACATGGTCCACACTGACAAGAATTCAAAAGGTTCAGAGAGTGTGCAACTGACCAAGACTTGAAGCCTTGCCTAATGTGCGGACTGCACATAACTTGTGCGGCCGCAGAAGTGAAATCGCAGCCGCAAACCAAATTGTGTTGCTGCAGAATCCACTTCCTTGCAAATTCAAACAATGTGCGGACCGCACATAGAATTGTGCGGCCGCAGAACCTCCTGGGGGCATTTTTGTTAGCAAATTTTGAGGTACTATAAATAGACGGGAATCACATTTTTAGGTTATGTTTTGAAGTTCTAGCATTTGTAGCCATTATAGTTTTCCATTTTAGGAAATTTGTGGTCCTTTTGGGATTAAAACATCATAGTTTATCATTTTACTTTTATATTATGGGCTTAATTAGTATTTCTTCTTTGTTTTCTTCATTTTCTACTATGAATAGCTAGACTTTTACTAGGGTTGTGACCCAACCCTAATGTATAAACCTTATGGGTATTTAATTTAATTCTTGTTTATGATTTGATGTTTATTATTTAGCCTTATTTATGCTTTAATTTAGAATTAATGGTTGCAAAAATTGATTTATGCCTTTTTGACTTGGTCTTTACTTGAGAAAGATGGACCTAGTCTAGGAAAATTTGGCTAACAAGAAATTAGGCTAGTTAAGGATTTTATTAGCCTAACTAAAGGGTTTGAACTAGATATAGGGAAAATCCGACTTGAGCTCATATCAACTATTTAGCTAGATACCCATTTGGGCTTGAGAAAGCCAAATTGGAAAAAATCAATCTATGTCGAGAGGTATTGAGTGGGTAACTTCGATTTGAGAGATATAATACGCCCCAATCAATAAAACAAGTGTTAACATACTTAACTTATTAGGTGAACACCTAGGTGAAGGTAAGTACTCTAGGCCTTTTAACCATTTGGTAAAAACAACAAAAACAATTACTTGCTTTCTAGTTTCTTCTCCTTAGTTTACTAGTATTAGTGTTAATTTAGAGTTAGAAAACAAAATCCTCGTTTGGAAACCCAATTTAGCTATTTCATTACTGTCGCCAAGTATACATCCTAACACCTATATGAAACTCCATGTAGAAATCAACCCCGACTCTTATTGGGCATTATTACTCCAATTATTGTTCCACTCATTATTGAGTGTAGATTGAACATGGATCAGTAATCCTTGAGCCGGAAGAGAGATTCACGGCCCGTTGCTCTAGCCCGTGTACTCCTCTTGGTTCTTTTTTGGATATGGACTATTATCCTCTTCTTCTTAATCGGGGAACCAGAGGGTTTCCTCTTTTTCTTTTTCTCCTCCCGCATGGTAGCTCTGGGCTGTCCTAAAGCAGAGAGTTGAACGAGCGACGACGAAGCCGCATCCTCATCCAATAGCCGAAGCTCGGTGCTCTTGGGCAAACCTGTGAAAGGGAAATGGACTTAGCAAAAATAGAAGTTAAAATACATAAATATAACTACTCAGAAGGAAGACTCACCATGGGAACGGGCCTCCCACATTCCCTTTGAAAGACTATGCCATTTGTGCTCAAAATATGACATATATTTGTAGATCCCCTCGATCCACTCATTTAAGAAGGGGATACATTTGGAACTTGTGCGATCACTGCACAAAAATATGCAGGGGTAATTAGAAAAAAATGAAGAAAACGCCAAAATATTAAGGGAGGAAAGAAGACTTACAGGACAAGTTCCACTTTCCAGGGAACGATAAAAATTTGGGGTACAAGATCTTCGGTCTTCACTCGAATGAACCTCCCATGTCAACCCTGATCTCAATCTTCATCGATGTTTGAGAATGGAGCTTTGCTTGCTCGACGGACGAGCTTGATCAACCCCCCTAAAAAACTTGAGGACTGTAGAGACAAAGCAATTGGTCGAGGGCAAACTGAGGTGCTTCAGCATTATTAACGAAATAACAGAGGAGGATTATGATCCTCCAAAGGGATGGGTGAATTTGCCCAAGGCAGACCTTATATATCTTGTAGAAGCTGAGGATTACATGGTCCACCGGGGCAAGTGTGAAGGGCTAATCGTAAACACTTAGATACCCCCTCCATGTGGGTAGTGATGTCTTCGTTGGGCCCTAGGACAACCACATCCTTGCCCTCCCAGTTGCATTCCACCCGGACTGTGGGAAGTATGTATTCAATAATGGAGGATATGTACCTCCATACACCCTCACCTCGTTCTTGCTTACTAGAAGCCTTCTCGACTTTGAAGTCATTTTCAAAGAAACAGCCCCAATAATGAAACTTTTCAAATGAGGCTCCAAGATGGTGATGACCCAATATGTCACTAATAGTTTGCCCTATTTTTGTGTTATAAGACCTCGAATAGATCAGTTTAGCCTCCCTCAATTTACGTGCACAGTCTGTGTCTTTTTCGGATAATTTTTCTGTGGAAAATCTATGAAAAAGTGAAATTTAGCCTTAAAACTCATTTAAGTTGACTACGGTCAATGTTTTGTATAAACGGACCCGAATCAGTATTTTAATGGTTCCGGTAGGTCCGTATCTTGATTTAGAACTTGGGCGTATGCCCAGAATCAAACTCGAAAGTCCCTAACTTGATTTAACGTAATTTGTTGAAAAATAGCAATTTAAAGGTTTAAAGAATTCCTAAGTTTGACCGTAGGTTGACATTGTTTCTACCGAATTTGGATTTTGGTTCCGGGACTTGGTATTTTATTTTAGTATTTATGACTAATCTGCAAAATATGGTGCAAAACGGAGTTGATTTGATGTGATTCGGACGTCCGGTTGTAAAATTGAAAGTTTTTAAGTTTCTTTAAAAATTTCATTCGTTTTGGTGTCTGATTCATAGTTCTAGGTGTTATTTTGGTGTTTTGATCGCGCTAGAAAGTTTGTATGATGTTATTACACTTCTGTGCATGTTTGGTTTGGATCTCGAGGGGCTCAGGTGAGTTTCGGATAGGCTACGTAGTGATTTTTGAACTTAGAAAGTTACTAATGTGACCTGGTGTGCAGGTCTTGCAATTGCAAGAACAGGGGTCCCAATTGCAACATATGGCCAAGTATGTGATGCTCGCATTTGGGAACATCCTGTTCACAATTGCGAAGATGGCGTGGGACAGCAGAGATCACATTTGCGATCATTTGACCACTTTTGCGACATGTCCAACTTCGCATTTGCGAACAATTCATTGCAAATGCCATGAAAGCAGAGATGAAAGTTCTTCAAAAGTGCGATCGTTTTCTTGCATTTGCGGGGTTCACAATTGCGAACCCCGAGTCGCAATTGTGATATATGTGCCTAGACAGAAAGCTGAGAATGTGGGATTTAGCTCATTTTTCACAAACTCTCAATCCTAAACACCCTAGATGCAATTTTCTAAGAGGATTTTCTTCCCAAAAACATTGGTAAGCAACTGTAATCTATTTCTTCTCAATTACCCATTACTTTCCAAGCGTTTTCAATGTTAAATCTAGGATTTTCATGGTAGAAATTAGAAATTTTGCTAGAATTTGGGTAAATTTAGGATTTAGACCCCGAATTGAGGTCGGATTTCGAAACTAATTACATAACCGGGCTCAGGGGTGAATGGTTGATTGGGTTTTGGTTCGAATTTTGGGTTTTTACCAAGCGAGCTCAGGGTTGACTTTTGTTGACTTTTTCAAAAATGTTCTAAATGGAACCTTTTTCATTCGTGGGTAGTTTCTAAATATTATGAATCGTTTGGTCAATAATTTGCTAGATTTGGTTGGTTTGGAGGCTTGTTCAAAAGGCAAGGCCATGGTTGAACTTTGAGTTGATTGCGGAGTGAGGTAAGTATTGGGTCTAACCTTGTTTTGAGGGAATGAGGGACCCTTGGACTATATGTTATGTGAATCATGTGTGAAATGGCATATATGCGAGGTGACGAGTGTATATGCGCCGTTACATTACTTGATTCCCTATTTCATTGCATCATATTATATATTGTTTCATGCCTTAATTGCTACATGCTTATTTGAATTCCATGCCATAATTGCTACTTGCCATTTAGCATTTATTGTATTAAATTGTCCATCCCCTACATAATACCATGCCTATTTACTACTTTTCTCTATTTGCTTCCCTTACATATCTAAATTGTCTTGTTGTTTATTTGCCTTATAGTTTTGTATTAATTGTTGCCTTCATTGATGTAGTTTTACTTGTATGAATTGTGAAATGGTATATATTGTTGAGTTGGTAAAGTTGAGACATCCGAGTAGTTCGAGTCTCTTTGGTTATCATGTTATTCTCCATTGCTCGTATATTTGTTCTCTTGATGTATGATTTCTTGTAAATCTTGGTTATTTAGTTACTATTGTTAATTGAAATTATTTGGGGAACGGATTGCACGCCACAATAAAAATTGAAAGGAAATAAATTGAAATGACGGAATAAGGACGGATTATGATGTTGACATATGATTATATGGTAGGATCAGGTTGCGCGCTGCAACGAATTGTTTAAAGTTAATATTGTGGGATCGGGTTTCATGCCGCAACATATTGATAAAAGTTAAAATTGCTTGTGATTGTTGGATTGGCCTTGGTTGTTGGTATGAGTTATATGACTTGTCATTCAGGACTCTCTGTTAGTTGGTTTTGAGTTTCTCAATATGAATTACCTGCTTTACCTCTATTCCTGTCTTTTCTGTTATTATTATTACTATTGCGTATAGGTTAATGTAAGTGACTCGCCTTAGCCTCGTCACTACTTCATCGAGGTTAGGCTCGACACTGAAAGAGTACATGAGGTCGGATGTACTCATACTATACTCTGAACTCCTTGCGTAGAAACTAGAATTGGTCCCAACGACGTTCGGTAAACATGCTCGGATCTAGCTATTCAGATGAGACTTGCGGTATAATTGCACGACGCCCGCCGCCTCGAAGTCCTTCTACTTCTTTTAGCTGTTTATTTGATTCAGATAGTTATATTTATTTTAGACCATTATCTGTAGTATCTTAGACACTCATGTATTCGTGACACCAGTTCCGAGATTTGTATTTGGGTTTCGTCATTTATTAGTTTATTTACCTTGTTTTAGACTATTCAGCTTCTTTATTGTCACCGTATTTGAAATTTGTTAAAATGGTTAATAACTATATCTAATGCTGTATTGCCTAGAAAGTAAAATGTTAGGGGCACCATCACGATCTCGAGTGTGGGAATTTCGTGTCGTGACAAGGATCACATTGGGAACGGTCACCTCCGCATCCATAACCGGGTTGGAAGTTGAAAGGGCAGTTTGTTGAGGTGCAAATTTTGAAGTTTTGGCCATTGGATTCCGGAAAATATGAAGGTTTGAATTGAGGATGAAGATATGAAGATGGGGATGAAGATATGAAGGTATGACTTAAAGTTTTGAAGATTTGAAGATGAAGATATGAAGATCTGGAAAGTGACGTATGAAGATTTGAAGGGGTTAGAGTTAAGTGGAGAATTTGAGGGTAAATTAGATAGCTCTGGAATTGAAAAGCAAAAAAGTGAAAAAGGGGTTGGAGCTTTTATAGAAGAAAGGGTAATCAATGCGTGACGTTTTGTATTTTAGGACAGTCAACTATTGTCTGACACGTGTCCGAAATCTGAATGACGCGACTGATGAGACATTTCGCCGACCCGTCGATTCAGTTGTAACGTATGGAAGAAGGAACCAGGGTTTATTTACCACTTTCCGTCGCTTCAATAATCTACTCTCCAAAAAATTAGGGGACTATCTATGTACAGGTAAAATCGGGGGTAGAATTTTTCCCGATCTCCCGATGAGAGAACGAAGGGGAAGCACGGCTCGACATGATTATAATCGAGGGCAGGAACTCCTTGTATCGAGACCCAAGAAGAAGGAACGATGAATCTGAGATCGGACATGGCAAAGCGATGTACCCCGGACCAAGCATGGCTTATGGACCTCGGAAACGCGGTGAACGGTTATGCGTGATGGATAGGGAACCGTAATATTCGCCCTCAACTGGATTTTATGGCGCGAATCCTGTTCGGTATCAATTATAGATCAACAATTACCGAAAAAATAAGATTTTTACCTTTTTCAGACTTGTACTAGGACTAAAATTTTCCTACTATATAAATTTCCTTATTCCTGATACATTATAACACGCATTTCAAAGAAATAAAAGTCTACTTTTCTCTTCTAGATCTTGTTCAAAGCATTATTCATTCATTTTTCTCCTCGCTCGCGACCGAACTCATACCGAGGGTCCAATCGAAGACGAGTTCCACTGCTCAGCATTAAGATTTGGCCTGGTAATTACATTGTAATTGGTGATCGTTTATATTATCTTCAATTCGTTTATCTGTTATTCTTATTTATTCGTATTAAATTAAATCGTGTATCATTTAAACCGCGTACAAGTTTAATTGTTACTCACTTTTTTAGGTAAATAACTACAATATTTAAGAAAACAAAAGCTACTACTATCAAATTTTAAGTTATTTTATCTTTTAATTGAAGAAATAGCTTTGTCATGACCCAATTTCCATACCCGGTCGTGATGGCACCTCTCGTGAAGACAAGGCCAGCCAACTAACCCAAATCCTCTCTTCAACAATTATTAAACATAAATGAATAGAAAGTGCAACTTAATAGCATTAAAAACTATTAATTACAACCCAGCACAACCCGACCGGGGTTTCACAAGTCACGAGCATCTAAAGAAGACTGAACACCACTACAAGGCCAATAATATGTATGAAATAAAATCTGGAGTTCAAAAAATGAAGTCTAGTGCCGCGAACGCTGGCGGTCACCTTGCATAGCTTCGATAGTAATACCTTCAAATCAGCTATAACCCGCTACCAGGTGCACAATACCTGCAACTGCACGCGAGGTGCAAGGAGTAAAGGAGTGCTCCAACTCAGTGAGTAGTAAGAGTAAATAATAACTAAGCGGCAAGAAATCACGTAAGAGCACTCCATCATGCAATATGAGACAGCACAACCCTTTGAGAAAACGGTAATTCCGTGAAAATCCTTTAGAAAATATCTTGCTCAGTTAAAACCTATTTTGAAAGTATCCTTTTCCCAACAGTCAAGCAAATGAATGCATAATCAGATAGTGCAAGTCCGCACATAAGTCAGCCCCTCAGGCACAGCACTCCATTAACAAATAACACTAGGGTATCTGGTAATAGTGCAAGAAATAGCATGGATGCCAATGATATGAGTGCTGAATGTCATGCCACGTAATACAAACAGGAACCAATGCATGAATGCAATGCAATGCACATGACCACTGCGGCGTGCAGCCCGATCCATTTGGGTACCCGCGCTCACTGTGGGGGTTCAGACTCCGGAGGGGCTCCTATAGCCCAAGCGCAATATCAATATCACACCGCTGCGACGTGCAGCCCGTTCCATCCTCAGTCCAGAAATGCACATATAACACTGTTGCGGTGCGCAGCCCGATCCATGCTCAATCCATAAATGCACATAAGCCACTAGGGCAATATTCAAATAACAGTTCTCAGTTCAAAACGTCATTAAGATATCATTTAAGTTTTTTTTTTCAAATCATGAAAAATGGCCGAATTTGCAAAATTGCGTTAAAACCCTAGACCGAGATCAAATAGTATGAAAAAATAATACGAAATCAGCGATATCAATCCCTGAAGGATTCACATAGTTGGCACGAAGCCCAAACATGGCAATCAGTCCAAATTATGATGATAACAAGTAGTTTCAGCCAAATACGTAGTAATTTCATCAATCGGGATGGACCAAGTCACAATCCCCAACGGTGCTCTACTCCATGCTCGCTATCCGGCGTGCAAGTCACCTCGATATAGCACTATGATTTTGCAAATCCGGGGTTTCAAACCCTCAGGATATCATTTACAAGTATTACTCACCTCGAACCGGCAAAATCTCAAGCTCGCGACGCCTTTGCCCCTCAATTCGACCTCCACGTGCCTCGATCTAACAAAAATCAGAGCGAATACATCACAATATGCTACGGGAACAATACCCAATCGAAAACAATTGAGAAATAGCAAAAATCTCGAAACTAGCAAAACCTGAGCCCCAGGCCCGCTTCCCGAAAAATTACAAAATTTACATCACCGGATTCCTCGTCTCGCCATGAGTCCATACATGTCAAATTTACCAAAATCAGAGTCCAAATGCTCCCTCAAATCCCAATTTCTCATTCAAAAACCCAAACCCTAGTTCTTCAATTTTTCACCCAATTTTCCAAGAATTAAAGGTTGATTCTTCAGTAAAATAGCATTTCTAGGTCACGAGACTTACCTCCAATCGATTCCCGTCAAAACCCTCTTCAATTTTTACCAAAAAGCTCTTAAGGTGGTTCAAAAATGGAGGAAATGATAAATGGGTCACGGATGAAATATCATAAATAAACCCTTCTGCCCAGCTATATTTCTTCTATGCGAATGCGAGGGTCCTCTCGCGTTCGTGATGAACAAAAATTCCTACTCTCGGAATTCCAGTCCGACCCCGGGTCAAAATCTCACCTAGCAACTGGAATTCGCCAACATACTAACTTCGTCAATTCAAGCCTAATTCTACATCGGATCTCCAAATTCAGTTCCGATCATGCTCTTAAGTCACAAATCATTCCCCCGAAGCTAACCAAATCACCAAAAATCACATCCGAGCCCTATAACTCATAAGTCAACGTCCGATTGACTTTTCCGACTTAAGCCTTCGTTAAAGAGACTAAGTATCTCATTTCTTATCAAAACCAATACGAATCAACTCTAACACACCACATACTGATAACGAAACATGAAGAAGCATAAAATTGATGAAATGGAGTAGTAACACATGAGACGACGGGTCGGATCATCACATGCTCCCCAACTTAAACCAACGCTCATCCTCGAGCGTACCCAGAGTTGTACTAGAAGCAACCCAATGGCTGAAAGACCTTAACAAGCGTATACCTGGGATGAACCCACGTCACCCTATCTCTTATAGGTCCAACAACACAACATAGCTAAAATTACCCAATCCAGTCTAGCCCATAATTCACAGAACTACCTTTTCATTTCTGAAACCATCAATACGATCAAAATCTCACACCTATACTTTGAAAATTCCCGGACCAGCTGTAATAACCCATACTTGCAACCTCAATGAAATCATATGATATACCACATAATTCAAGCACTCGAAACGATAACTTCTATTCACAGTGGTTACCCACAACAACCAAATACCGATAGAAAACCTCTTAATAGCTAAAGTTTCACTCCAACACTTTCGTATCCTACCAAATGATGATGAAACACGCAGTAAACCATAACCATTTCTCATGCCAATCATTTATGAAGGCATTTATACCTTTTTGACTAATACCACAGCAGATTCTGAGCTGGACCTCGATATTATCCTTTCAACAAGCTGAGATCAAATCTGATCGTATGCAATAATGATTCTGATGATCTCTTCTGACCAAACACACCACTCTGGTGATATGACACCTCAACACAGGCCTAAGCCACAACTTGCACAATACGCGCACCATTAAGAAACGATCTGAACATACTCAAATCATGACGAATGACTCAAACGAAAGAATAGTACCTCAAACTCATCAATACTGTCACAACACAAAGCTCAGACCCCGTCTCACATCATAGAAATAGAGTACCTGAATCCTCCTTGAAAGGTCATAACTTCACGTGGCTCGCCACATCGCGCGATCCTATCCAAACACTGTTACACATGAAGCACCTCAAATCACCAGGCTTAAAATAGACAGCCACGCACAGATTGATGTCTAAAACCAAGCAATCCATCACACCTACGGTGAAGCAAGTAATATACACCATTCAATCCTGAAAGGACAAAACCGATGCGTCATTCGCCGATCAACACCCAATACGGACTTTCCTCAGAAACCAGGAAGCAAGGCATACAAAGTAACATATGGAAAACTATTCTCAACATCACACTATAGTGGTGTGCAACCCGATCCAGATAACATACCCGTGGCGTCGTGCCACCTGATCCACACAAATATCTTACATAGGGAGATGCACATCGAGCCAAATTTTCTCATTATAAAAAAATACCAAGTATCGGTCGTAAGCATACTGAGTGCATAATGGTATCTGCATATAGCGTTGTAAGCTACAAAACTCAAACACAACTGAGGTTCCCCCCCCCCCAACTTCCACTATGAATCTCGACAGTAACGCACTATATGCGCCCACAATCCAAAAATCATAACGCCTCACAGCACAGAAAAAGCAACTCATAGATCTCCCCAGATCACTGGCAGGTTCAATAACGATCGAATCAACCTATCCTTCATCAATACAACTCAGGGCCAACCAATCCAACTCAATCTAGACACGTATCCAGTCAGCTTACCAACAAACTCATTACCAAGAAGCCTGAAGCTGCTCCTTCCACTACTATATCTCATGCCGGAGTTGTACAATACGGTGCCCGACACCAAATCAATACCGAAATCCACAATCTCGCTCGGCGACATGCCCGGCCACAAGAACATATCCGAAAAGTCCCTCAATATCAGAATTCAATCAATGGTAGAAACCTCTATACAGACATCAGCCACGAAGGCCCAATTAAGGAAAGCAATCTCTCCCAGTCGTCCGCTGGTCTTTGGAGTACAATCATTCTACACCCCAATATCATATCCAGAATCTAATATACCAAGCAAAGAAAGATCTACTCGGGCTTCTAAACCCCAATAGCAGCTAACGGTACCAATACACACTATCCACAACCACTACATAGCCTGAACATGAGAACTTCCAGTTTCCAACTCCATATAGCACACGAATCACTGTACCTGATCCCAAATTCCGCAGTATAAATACATATCACACGTCGAGTACCCAATCATTCCATGAAAGATATTCTAAAATTTCCTTATGCCATCAAACAAACTCAGATATCAGCAGTCGATCTAGCAATAAAGTGTCACAATACTACCGAAGTATCATCAGTCTAATCACATTACCCTTCTTTCGAGACATATACTCTGGTCAAATCACTTCCAATTAGCAATACCATTTCCTTGATTACTTGAGGCTACACGTTGCCTAAGAATTTTATGAACTTCTTTTCAAAACTGAACTGTAACTCATCTAGCCAAGACCTTCCGTCAATCTTATCTAGAAGAAAATAATCACTCATTCCATGCTTCGCATGCCCCAAGAAAATATATACATCTCCGAACCACGGTAAAGCTCAACAAGAACTCTCTCCCAATTCCATCTTCACTAGCTAAATGTCAGGACTGAATCCTTCTATACTAACCGAGCTAAGCAAGTTGTCAGGACTCAAAAGTTTTGCTGCACAATACCTGTAAAAGCTCATTACCTCGAACACATACGAAGAATTAATCGTACCCTCACCATGCCGATTCGGTCTATTAACAAGATATTCCGTCTATCAAATTCTCTTCTGATTCATTATCAACTTGATATTCTTCCTTGCTGTAGCATCACAATGCTTCAATCTAGGCCTACCATATGAGACTCGAACATAAGACCACACTGTCTAAGACCCATAGGCCACCGAATACTCTCTCGTCTGTTCATAGAAATATGTCACGCCCCAACCTCGGGAGGCACGACTGGCGCTCAATCAAGTGAACCCGACTGAGCAAGCCTTACCGAACGCTTTCTACCCCAACTCATTATGAATGCGGAACTCATGCCTTTGGTTAATTTGAATGATGATACACGGGTTATACCACATTACTAGTTCATTTCATATCGTGATATTTTACCGTTCATAAGTTAGCTTCATGGATTCTATTAGAGTCACGGCTTAAGGAGATCACAAGTTAGGATTACAACATATACACAGAGGGGACTCCCCAAAACCCGTACACAACCCACACTAGTGTCTTTGGGGCCTCTAAAGATACAACACATAAGCATGACGATGTCGGCAACAAGGCCCCGGCTATACCTCACAATGAAAGAAACTGTAATTACAAAAGATACACCATGCAGCCCCATGGAAGAATAAGGGGCTCACCG
>MU701059.1:22458-38439 GCA_026770625.1 Nicotiana glauca | reverse complement strand
GAGCTATAACAGGGTGTAATAGTTCAGCTGGTCTATGCATATTATTGCCATACCTCTGACATTTGTCACACTTAGATACGAAGTCATTGGCTTCCTCTTCCATTTTAGGACAATAATATCTTGCTCGTATCAACGTTTTTACCAGTGACCTACCTCCTGCATGATTTCCACAATGTCCTTCATGTATTTCCCTCATTACATACTATGTTTGTGAAGGTTCGAGACACCTTGCTAAAGGACCCCCAAACATCTTTCGATAAAGATTTCCCTGATGCAAACAATAACGGGCAGCTTTCTTGCGTAGTGCATGGGCCTTTGTTTTGTCATTAGGGACGGTTCCATACTGCAAAAAAGCAACAATTTCGTTTCTCCAATCCCATGTTAAATGATTAAATTTACCTCATTTTTATCAGGTTCGAGAACGGAATGAAATAAATGTACGACTGAAGCATTCGCATCATTTACTACGTCTGCTGCAGACGCGAGGTTGGACAAAGCATCTGCTTCTGCATTCTCATCTCTTGGGATCTGCATTACCTTCCAAGTTTGGAATTGTTTTATTAGCTCTCGTACCTTTTCAAGATATTCTTGCATTCGAGTTTTATTGGCTGTGTAAGTCCCCAGTATTTGATTAACCACCAGTTAAGAATCGCTCTTGATTATAATCTGGGTTATGCCAAGTTCCCATGCCAGTTCTATACCTTCAATTACAGCCTCATATTCTGCTTCATTGTTAGTTATAGAATGACGTTTTACAGCTTGTCTAATAGTTTCACATGTAGGAGGTACGAGAACTATCCCTAGGCCTGCACCTTTTACATTAGATGAACCATCAGCGAATAAAATCCAAGTCCCTGGGTTTGCACCATTAAAAACTTGTAATTCTTTTTCTGCTTCTACATGCATTCCCTGACTAAAATCAGCTATGAAATTGGCTAATACTTGAGATTTTATTGCAGTCCTAGGTTGATAACTGATTTCATATTCGCTTAACTCTATAGCCCATTTTGCTAACCTTCCTGATAACTCATGTTTATGCATAATACTTCGTAATGGAAAAGCAGTAACCACAACAATGGGATGGGACTGGAAATAAGGTCTCAATTTTCTAGATGCCATGATCAAAGCTAAAGCTAACTTTTCTAGTTGTGGATATCGTGTTTCAGCATCTAACAGAGATTTACTTACATAATAGATAGGAGATTGTTTTCCTTGGTCCTCTCGAACTAAGACAGCACTCATCGCAACTTCTGATACAGCTAAATAGATGAGTAGCTTTTCTCCCTCCTTTGGTTTTGCTAACAACGGAGGGTTTGACAAATAAGCTTTCAAATTTCTGAGAGCCTGTTGACAATCTTCGTTCCATTCAAAATGATCTTGTTTTTTGAGTGCAGAGAAAAATTTAAAGCACTTCTCCGAAGATTTGGAAATAAATCTCCCCAAAGCCGCAATTCTTCCTGTTAATCTTTGAACCTCTTTCTTACTCGTAAGGATATCAGGAATTTCTTCTATTGCTTTGATCTGAGAGGGATTCACTTCAGTGCCACGGTTAGAAACAAGAAAACCCAAAAATTTACCTGAGGCAACTCCGAATGCGCATTTTTCTGGGTTGAGTTTCATATTAAATTTTCGTAAAATTTCAAATGTAACAGATAAATGAGAAATATGATCATTAGAATGCTGGGTCTTGACGAGCATATCGTCTATATATACCTCCATAGTTTTTCCTAAATGTTCTTGGAACATTTTGGTGACCAACCTTTGATAGGTTGCTCCAGCATTCTTGAGACCAAAGGGCATTACTTTATAGCAGTAAGTCCCCCTGTCCGTGATGAAAGAAGTTTTTTCTTCATCACTGGGGTCCATTTTTATTTGGTTGTACCCCGAATATGCATCCAAAAAACTTAAAAGTTCATGCCCTGCAGTTGCATCAATTAACTGATCTATATGAGGTAAGGGGAAGGAATCTTTTGGGCAAACTTTATTAAGATCAGTATAATCTACACAAACCCGCCACTTACCATTTTTCTTAGGTGCGACAACCGTGTTAGCCAACCAATCGGGATACTTTACCTCGCGGATTGACCCAATTTTTAATAGCTTTTGGACCTCCTCTTGAATCACCTGGTTCTTGAAAGCTCCTTGCTTTCTTTTCTTTTGTTTTACGGGTGTGCAAGATGGGTCTTCATTTAGTTTGTGAGTCATCACATCCGGTGGTATTCCTGTCATATCAGCATGGGACCAAGCAAAACAATCCACGTTAGCTTTTAAGAATTCAATTAACATACCTCGCATATCTGAGCTTAAGTTGGCTCCCACATAAACCTTTCGTTCAGGCCATTGTTCGAATAGTATCACAGGCTCGAGCTCCTCAATTGTTGTTTTGATGTTTTCATTCTCTTCAGGTTCTTGAATCATATCAGGTCTCGAGTCTAAATCTGTCTTTCCTTGTTCAGTTGTGGTTTGGTCTATGTCTTCTTCAACTTTATTTACAGCACTCATATCTGCTACAATATTAATACTTCTAGCTGTATGTTGTTCCCCACGAATTTGACAGATTCCCCATGGTGACGGGAATTTCATAACTTGATGTAGAGTTGACGGGACAGCGTCCATATCATGAATCCACGGTCTCCCCATGATTATATTATATGCCATCTCCATATCTACTACCTGAAATTTGGTATCTTTCACAACACCCTCTGCAAAAGTTGTTAGAATTACCTCCCCTTTAGTTACTACACTGTAATTATCGAATCCTGATAGAGTATGCGCCTTTGGAATCATCTTATCCTCCGCTTGCATTTCTCGTAGCACCCTTAATAGGATGATATTTGCAGAACTTCCTGGATCAATCAAAACTCTCTTTACATTAGTATCATGTACAAGTAAAGATATTACCAGTGCATCGTTGTGAGGGGTGATCACTCCTTCTGTGTCTGCATCATCAAAAGTGATATTTTCATCCTCTAAGGTTTGGCGCACTCGTTTCCCGTGCGTGACTGTGACTTTGGAAACTTTATTTGAAGCTGTATATGTTACTCCATAAATATCTTCTCCCCCACTTATAACATTCACGGTTCTCTTGGGTGATGGGGGCTTTGGTGGTTCTTGCCTGTTTTTCATGTAGGCTTGCTTACCTTTCTCACTAAATAGCTCAGTGAGATAACCTTGTTTCAATAGATGGTCCACTTCACTCTGTAAGAATCTATATTCTGAAGTCTTATGCCCGTGATCATTATGAAATTCGCACCAATGATCTGGATTGCGCTTGTTTGGATTCGACCGCATCTCCTTCGGCCACCGTACCTTATCTCCCATGCTCCTCAAAACAGCTACGAGCTCGGAGTTGGTGACATTGAAATTATATCCACCGAATCTTGCCTTCAAACTTCCATCATCACCACGTGACTCCTGTCTGTTTCGATCATTCCTGAATCTTGATGAAGAGCCGGATTCCCTGTTTCTTGATTTTTGATCATATCGTTGATTTTCCTATTTTGTTCGTGAATCTTTTTCTGCAGGACCCATATAAGGATCGTACCTGTTTTTACCTGATCTTTTTTCAGTTTCGGATCTCCTTGAACCGCTCCTTTCTTCATGTTGAAATCGAGGCACGGTATCTTCTTCGATTCGCAACTTCGTACTGTACCTGTTATACACATCATTCCACGTGGTTGCAGGGAACTCTCGAAGGCTTTCTTTAAGCCTTCTCGTGGCTTCAGAACTTTTATCATTCAAATTGCTCGCAAAAGCTATTGCAGCCCAATTATCTGGTACACGGGGTAAAGTCATTCGTTCGCGTTGAAACCTATCAACAAAATCTCTGAGCAACTCTGTGTCCCCTTGTTTGATTTTAAAGATGTCCTCCATTCTTTTCTCAACCTTTTGTGCTCTTGAGTGCGCTTTAATGAAAGAATCTGCAAGCTCAGCAAAAGAGTTTATAGAGTTTTTAGGCAAAAGAGAATACCAGGTTAGTGCACCCTTGGTGAGTGTTTCTCCAATTTTTTTGACCAATACGGACTCAATCTCCTGTTTGGTTAAATCATTTCCTTTGACTCCTGTAGTAAATGCCGTCACATGGTCATGTGGGTCGGTTGTGCCATCATATTTTGAAATGTCAGGCATTTTGAACTTTTTAGGGATTGGAAGGGGAGCAGCACTCGGTTTCCAAGGTTGTTGTGAGTATTTATCCGCATATATTCCTTTGATTATTGGGGGAACACAAGGTATTTGCTTGATGCGCTCGCTTTGTTCTTTGAGCTCTGTCTGCAAAGTTAGTACCAAATTTTGTAAATAAGAATTATTTGTATTACCTGGATCCACTTCTCGTGGTTCACTGGGGGTTCCTTCGTTTGTGTTAACAAGGCCAGAACGAGGATTCTCTAGTGTATTGTTATTAGGTGAAGGTGTGGGCGGCACAACAGGTAACCGGCTAACTAGCGCTTGAAGAGCTTGGCTAACCCGTGCATCAATTATTCTTTGCAAAGCTTCCTCTGGTCCCTCAAAACATTCTGATTGCTCTTGCTCATTAGCATGTGATTCTAGTGCAGGAGTACCTTCACGAGATTGACGTGGAGAAGTTTGAGGGGAAGGAACTATGTTAATGTTGTGCAAATCCCCTTGACCCTGATGGATTTGATTTTCAACAGCGTTGTTGTTGTTGCTTGCCATGATGATATCAATTAGTAGAGTGCAATTTAAAAAGAAATAGATTATTAGATTCCCGGTAACAGAACCAATTTGTTTAACCAAAAAATAATAATTTGGTCAAAACTAGAATTTAAGATAAGAAATCGGGTTACTGATAATCAAGACACCAAAAAGTATAATAGGCTTTCTAAGAATAAGAATAAGCAGTAAAGAAATTTGTATTTCAATATGATGTGGATGATATTTCGTGTCCTTACAAATGATGAGACTTCTTCCTTTTATAGTTGATTCTAGGTAAAGGAATGAAACCTAAACTTTAATGAGTCAATTATGAGTAATAAATGGCATTAAATAAGCCGTTACCCAATCATTCATATTAAATACCAGTTTTCTAACGTATCAGGTATTTAATATTGAATTTGGACTCCTTTTTGTCTTCAGATTCATGTCTTCAATGCCTTCCGATCCGTTGGCTTTAAATGACTTGAATTGGTACGAAAGTCGTGTCTAAAATGCTTCTCGTGCCTGTTTAACTTCTTCTTCCCGTATCTGTTATCTCCCGTGCCTTTTTCTCAATTGTTATGCTTTGACCATTTGACCAGTCCACGTGTCATGCCACGTCATTTTCAATATAAATCCAACTTTTCCCAATACAGTTTGGCCAAGCTGCAAAAATCAGCTTCTTTTGAGAAGTGCTTTTTTTCAAAAGTACATTTGGTGAGAAGCAGTTTGTGTTTGGCTAATTAGTTTGAAAAGCACTTTTGAGCAGCAATTAGTGTTTGGCCAAGCTTTAAAAAAACTGCTTCTAAGTGTATTTTTCTCAAAAGTGCTTCTCAAAAAAGTACTTTTGGAGATAAGCTACTTTTTTCTGTTTCTCCTCAAAAGCACTTTTTTCCCTTCATAAGCTTGGCCAAACACCTCAATTTGCACTTTTGGCCCCAAAAAGCACTTTTGGCCAAAAATAAGCTTGGCCAAACAGGCTATAAATAATCAATACCCAACCATAAACAAGCCATAAATTAGACACTCATTAGGTTCATAAACTAG
The DNA here is from genome assembly GCA_026770625.1 of Nicotiana glauca. Lineage (NCBI taxonomy): Eukaryota > Viridiplantae > Streptophyta > Magnoliopsida > Solanales > Solanaceae > Nicotiana > Nicotiana glauca. The sequence goes on along the minus strand of MU701059.1, from coordinate 32,739 downwards.
GGTTGGGTTACAATCCTAATTAAAAATCTAGCTACTCAAAATGGGTAAGGAAGAAAATAGAGAAAAAAAAGATGATTAAACTCATATCAAAGATTGAAAGACAAAAATCCAATATTAAATCACTAAAGTAAGCCAAAGTTAACTAAAACAGTAAAGAAAAATGGCTACAGAACTTGAAATATTCAAAACTTGACCCAAATTCGTAGAACTAATCTATTTATACAAAGTTGGAGATTTCAGATAAAAATACCCTTTCAGAGGTTCTGCGACCGCACAATTCCATGAGCGGTCCGCACTTCTTCTTCAGACTTGACAGGAGCTGGATCTGCGGCCGCACAATTTTGGAATGTTGCCACATCTTGAGTGTTTGGCGGTACGCACAAATCCGAGTGCCGCCACATAGGGCCCTTCTGCGGACTGCACATTTTCTGAGTGCGTCTGCAAGGTTGATTTCTGCGGCCAGACAATACTTGTGCGGTCTGCATATTCCTTTAGTCTTGAGATGTCAACTCTCTGAAATTCTGTTGTAACATAGCTTCTATGGCTGCACAATAATTGTGCAGTCCGTACATTGCACTTGGGCTCTGATGGTTTTCCTTCGCATTCTACGATCGCGGATTAAAATTCGCGGTCCGCACTTTAGCCTTTTTCTTGATTTGTACTAGAGTTCAGATCACTTCTATTTTAGTTGGATTTCATCTTTGTGGCTCATTCTCCAATACTCCTGCAATTAAGCATATTTTATCTTTGTGGCTCACTGTCTCTTGCTCTTCTGTTTTTTATAAAGCTAGATTGAATAGGGCTGATGAGGGTATTAAGAAGAGGTTTTAGCCTATTTGTAATTATTTTAGTGATAGTCTTGTAGATAGTGTTACAAAGACTAATAGGCCTAAAATTATTGAGGTTATTGGCATTAGAAAATTTAGGTATAAGACAAATGTAGGTAGTGTTAATTTTTGGAGGGATTGCATGGTCCTTAAAGATTTTGTGACAAAAAGCCCTAACAGAATCTCCTATAATTTTCAAATATTTTTGATTAAAAAAAAAGGGTATAAACCATCAGGGCCAGGCGATTTAAAAGGTTTAAAATAAAAAATAGCACTATTAATTTTACAATCTTGCAAGGGTTTATCCAATACTGATAGGTCAACTTTGTGGAAACTAGTTGGACCATGAAGCGAGTCCTATTTGTATAAGTATGGCTAGTACCAAATAACTTGAAAAGTGATTACGGGTATAGCTAAGGATATTCTGGTGATTATCTATCAATGCACCTTCACTGTTCCTAAAGAAACTAATATGGTTTTGTGTTTTCATATTAGTGGCACTGATTTGGATAAACCTAGTGTTATCACCCTCCTCGTTTAACCAACTAATTCTTGATCTTAATTTCCAATAGTCTTCTTCTAGCTTGAGGATGTTATTATAGTTTGTGAGCATATTCCCTTCCAAATTCTGAAGGAAAGAACTATTGGTATAGTAAAGGTATTTTTGACTATCATTTATTTTGGCTAGAGGTATTTTTTTCCCCTAAAAATATTCCCAAACTGGCCGCTACCCTATTTTTTAATATAATCAATGCAGGAATTGATAGCCATCATTAGGTCTTTATTACTACATTGGTTTGCAATAATATTACCAAAATTTGAGTGGGTACACCAAATATTCTCAAGACGAAAAAAATTTCACAATATGAGTGATATTATTTAACTTAACTATGATAGGCTTATGGTCCGAGTGGATTTTTGGAAGACGAGTAATGGTAGCATTGGAAAGTTTTTTAACCAATCATCATTAGTAATACACAGCCTAATCTTTCCAATATTAACCCTTTCTTTTTTCTATGGTTAGACCAAGTAAATTTGCTACACTTGAAACAAAGATCAATAAGATTAAAATAGTCAATATTTTCTCATATTTTAGAAGCCCTAGAGTTTTTCAGTGGTCTTCCACCAATCTTTTTGTTACTACTAATAATGTCGTTCAAGCCATCCCCTAGCATCCAAGGACCCTTATAATTCCGTGAGAGAGTTTTAAGGTTATCCACATAATATCTCTAAGGTAAACTTGGGTACTAGGATAAATAGCCGTAAAAAGCCATTTAAAATTAAAGGCCATACCTGAAGAAGAGCATGAATATCTTGACCATTTCTGGTGAAATATTCCACAGTTACCACATAATGATTATAGAGGACAGCCATGCCTCCTGACTGGCCTTCTGCAGGAACCTCTATGAGCTCAGAGAAGTTAAATTCATTTAGAAGAGGGGCATGCACTTGCATCATAGTCTCAAGGAGAACCACCATACAGGGTTTGTGAGTGTCGATTAAATCCCTAAAATTACGACGAAAGTCGTCATTATTGGCACATTTAATGTTCCAAAAGATTATAGTAGTTGCTCTATTCATTTGAGATTCTTGTGGTTGGATCACAGTGGACTTCCTCTCCACTGAGTTGTGGCTCTTCCTTCTTGATGGAACTAGGATAATTGCCTGTTTTCCTACGGTGAGATCTTGTGGTGGTCGAACATGCATTGAGCACTTGAACATGGTGCTCGGGCAACTGAATATGTATTTCTTGCTCCATAACTCTGGGAAGAGTAGTATTTTGACCTCATTGAGGCTTGAAAATTCCACACTCGGTTGAGTATCTTGAGGAAGGTGTTTTTCTTCTTCCTCTATTGGATGTTGTGGTGGATCTTGTTCTGGAACATTGGCTTGAATGTTTGGTTCCAAGTTTGCTGGGGCCAGGTTTGGTGGATTGTTGGTTTCCTGGGCTTTATGGTGGCTCCATGGTATGAATATCGGATTGATCATCATGCTTTCCTACGATGGGAAGAAGGGTAGATTCATTAGGAGATTGATGAACTAGTTAGGTGTTTTGCGGGAGGCTCCATTGCTCCTGAATCTCCTAGATTAGGGTATGATTCATGTGATGGGCTAGAGAATGAAGAATATTGTTGATCCATGCTTGATTTGTGTAGTTGTTCATCGCTAAGTGCATACCCTCCGATATTAGTTGGTCTAGGTATCGAGTGTTCTGGATTATACTACCATCTCCTGGCCATTGATTTGGATATTGAAGGTTATTGCATGGCCTAGGATGCCTGCTTCTAGCCGAGAGGTCAGTTGGTAATTCTGGGATTGAGGGGGTGACGTGAAGAAAAGAGGTTGATTTTGTAACGTGGTGGTATTTGTGGAGGGTTTGACATCGGACTAGTTCTTAGATGGTTTGGTATGTGAACTAGCCGAAATCTTCTCCTGTCTATGAGTGGGAGTCTTGGCATTATACTCTTGTGTGGTATATATTTGGTTAGTACTAGTAATATGAGGTATAGCTTCACTAGGATTCTTGATTTCTATAGAGTTCTTTGGTTTCTTGGATGATAATTGGTTTGGCATGTGAGGATATATAAGATTTTTGGAGGATTTTGTTGTCGCCGGGTGCTCTGAGTGGTCTGCCATTTGGACGTCTTCACTTGCATGCATGTCCATGTGTAATGTAGTTGGTTTAGAGGTAGTGGTAACCTCCGAATTAGGATTAGTTTTGTTTAATAGATTACGAGTATCCGGGTAATTGTTACATTTATTTTTAGAGGAAGCTTCATCTAATGATTGAGGTGATGGTTCCAAGGTATTATTGGTGTTGGACACATGGGTGAGTTTGTCTTTTCTATTTTGCATGCATTGGTCATTGGGGATTATGGGCAGATTTTCCCTAAACCATTTTTGAAAACCATGTGCTCTTTACTGTTGAGAACCTCAAAACAATTAGAATTTTGGCCAACATAGGAGGAGATGATATTGTCTGTATATTGTCTAACTTTTGTTTCAGGAACTGGAATATTTGGTAGGTCTTTTCCCATGTATTTAGAATTATGAAAATTAAAAGTGTGGGAATTATAAGACATACCTGTGTCACTGCCATTGAGTTTTGGATGTGTATCTGGATTGGTTACCTTAGCAGTGTGGATTTGCCTCACTCCAGTAGACTTCTTTTTCTTATTAAAAGTGACAGTCACCCAATCATTTTGGGAGTCTTGCTTAGGGATATCTGCTAGGCCTCCTTGTTGCTCACTGGTTTTGGGGGTTGGTGAAGGCATTGGGCATTTTGATGGACTATGGCTTAATTTCCCGAACTTGATACGTAAAAAAATTTTACCCTCATAATGTATATGTTGTTTATAATTTCCAATGTAGACAAAAGACTTAACTGGCTTATCCATGAAAACTTCAACACAAAGTCGAGCATACCTACCTCTTAGAGTAGAGGAAGTGTAAGAATCGATCCTTAGTAGTCGCCCAATGGTATTACCTATTTTTTATAGAATGGTAGGATCATAAAATTCAGTAAGAAGTTGGGGTAGGCGAACCCAAACAGCTGATTTTAATTATTTTGCCTCACTGGCTACAAATTGTGGCTCCCATTTTTTAACTGATAGATAGTAACCATTGATAAACCATGGTCCTTTAATGAGGGCTCTGGACATGTTCTCTTCCTTGTTGAATTTTGCTATGAAGTAATCATCCCTTAGGTCCATGAGAATGGAGTTTTCATTTGGTTTCCGTAAATGATATATTTTCCTTTTTAGGTATTGATGTAGGATACACTTTCCCATAAGCTTAATAGTAAGAGAATACCTCCATGGTTGGTAAATCCTTTGGAGGTCTCCTACCATGAGGGAGACTTGTAGGGTATCATTAAGATCTTGAATTTCTTGGGAGATGATTTTTTGGCGAGGCAAGTCTTGAAAATGATAGTCTAAATGCATAGGGTAGTCTTGAGTAGTAAGTGGTTGCATGGGGGGTTGAGAAACCTGAGAATTAATGGGGTCCAAAAGGAGGATTTTTTCTTATATGATGAATCATGTTGTTGGGGTACTTTTGCTAGTATAGATATTGAGGAGATATTTCCTACATTAGTCCTCTGATTTCCCCTACATGGAGTTGAAGTAGGTAGATTAATACCATCATGTTCATGAGATATATCGGATGGTTTAGGAGGGATCTGGGAGGCTGGATGATTAGAGAGTGGGAAATTGTCCATGGGAATATTGTTGATGAAAGTAGTGAGAAGGCAGACCTTCTCACTCTAAGATTTCTATAATGTGAGAAGTTTTAAGTGTTGCATATTGATTAAAAACATACTCTATCATATTAGAGGGCATGAGACTTTTAGTGACATGAAATATCCAACAAACAAACGACATTCATTCTTGCTTGAAATTGAAAGCACTGCTAATTGTTTCCTTTAGATTTATAAGTACTCTGAATTGACATGTCTTATAGTCTTTAGTTTAACTCAGGTTCTCGAGAGCACGAACTAATGAAGATACAACGATAGTTAAAGTTAGTCACCAATTATGGAAGTCGATATTGTTGCATGTACCAGACTGTTGATTCCTCCTCCTTATCTGAAGAACGCACAAATGATGAACTTTTGTCATAAGGGATCTGATGTTTCTTTGAAGATAAAAGCTAAACAGTAGTTGAGCTTATTGTGAAATAGAAATATCCAATATAGATAGACCTCACATACACAAACATGCATTGGACAAGCTATTTATCTATAGTAACTGTTAGCGAGAGAATCAATTAAAAAGGTATTCATTCACACTTTCACAGGGAAAGATTATTCAACTTCTCAAGCAACATTGGGGAGAGTTTTCTCAAATATCATAGGTACATTATACATTAATATATAAAAATACATATATTTGGCATCAATTATATGGGGAACAGTTATATGGTACAGTTTTTCCTTAGCCTCTCTACGACAATAAGCTTGTCCCTTTGTTTGGAAAACATGGGACGGAAGGGAAGGAAAAGAAAAGAAATTTTTACATAGATATGCTTAATTATAAATATTTAATTACCACTTTTATGCTAATTCTTTCTTAATTATAGACCATATTTATATTGATAATTTGTATATAAATTTATAATACAGAGGATTCCTTAATTATAGGCAATTAAATGAGTAACCATGCTTAACAGCTAAATCCCCTCACCTTTTGATATAAACATCTATTCCTCTTCAAAACTCCATTTTCTCTTTAAAATCATGAAAAATCCCATTACTGATTTCTGAATTTTAAACTCTCAGGTAGCATACTCACCACCTAAATTGGACTACACCTTTTCTACCTTTCCATCTACCTCACAAAATCCAATATCTCTTTCACCCGACCAGCAAAAGAAGAAAATGATTTTGATCGCAAAAATGGTTTGGGAAAGGAAAGATGCCCTTGCAGCAAAGAAACAAACAAAGAAAGATCAAGGAGAAAATTCAAAAGGATCCAACCCTGAAAATCTGATGATTTCTGACCAGAAGGCTCCAAACCTCTATGTCGCTCAGCCAAGATACATATCAGAAGAAGATACCCTGTGGTGTTTGAAATATTTAAGGAACTACCAGATTGATGAGCTTTTGAAAATGCGATCACATAGGTACATCTTAATTAATTGAAGATGCTGACATGTTTGAAGGTTTTATCAATTTTCTGTCGTTTGTTTAATAATAATAATTAAGAAACAATAACAAAATTGTAAACTTCATTAACAGCTATTGTCCAGGTCACTTAATGAAAATTTGAAATAATGAAATTGTAAATAGATTAAGTCATGACATGTTCATATAGATTAATCATACTTTAACCAGTCTAAGTTAAGGACTCAACTGTCGTAAACCCAGATGAAATTGGTGTAACGATCCGACCGGACGTATTGAACATTTATATTATGCTCAGAAGTTTGGGGGTACAAATAGCTCTGTATAATGTATTAGGAATTTTGTGCAAAATTTAAGTTCATTCCGAGTTGATTTGATAAGTTTTGGCGCGAGTTTTTGAAGTTGAAAGTTCAAAAGTTCATTTAGTTTGATTTGACGTGCGTTTGTTATGTGTGATTTGAGACCTTGAGTAGGTATTTATCATGTTATGGGACTTGTTGATATGTTCGTATGGGTTCCCAAGGGGCTCGGGTGAGTTTCGGATATGTTTGGGTTGCGTTGCACTCGTTTTTTTTTATGTTTCGACCTCGTTTCTTCAAGTATAAATAGTATCACATTGAACAAATGAGCATTGATTTATGTTTTTATTGAAGCATTAGATCCTTATTGTAGTTATGGAACCATAGAAAAAAGAATCGTCGAATTTGGATATCGTATGAGAAGATTATGGTCATTTTACCAAAATTTTGGGTTGAAAGATTTTTCAGATTAATCATGAAATTACTACCGACTTCGTATTTAAAAATTTGCACTATTTTCAAATATTGAAACCAACATATCTCCTTCAATATAAGGTCAAATGGAATTATTCAAAAGCCTAACTTGACTGAAATTTTACAAAAAATCTATTGGAAACATCAAAAGCAAGTTTTGGGATTGTTCAGCACACAAAACGAGGCAGAATACATGGGCAAAAATACTTAATATCGAATGTTTGTTTTTTGGTCATATTTTGAGTTGGGGAGCTCGGAATTGGACAATTGTTGAAGGTGATTTTCAACATATAGATTGGGGTAAATGTTCTATACTCGATTGTGGTTATATTTCATGAATCTATCTTCATTTTTTTGCATTTGATTGATGATTTCAAAGTAAAATTTAGCGGATTTGTCTTCAATTTAATAAAGTGAATTATGAGTTTTGAACATCGATTCACAGTCGAATTTGAGTGAAACTAGTATGGTTGGACTCGTAATTGAATGAGTTGTCAGATTTTGTGAGTTTTGTCGGGTTTCAAAATGCGGACCCGAGTTTGACCTTTTGGCCGATTTTGGGCTTTTGATTAAGGATTCAACCTTTATCATTTGGAATTGTTTCCTTGGGTATTATATGATGTTCTTGAATTGCTTTTGGCTGGTCTAGAACGTTCGGAGGTCGGTATGCGCAGGATGGCATATTTGGAGCAACGTTTGGCTTGCTCACTATTGGAATTGGCTTGTTCTAGGTAAGTAACATCTCTAAACTTGGTGATGATGGTATGAAACCCCGAATTACGTATTATGTATTTGGTGTTGAGGTGACCCACATGCTTGGTGACGGGTATGTGGGCATGCACCATGTGAATTGTGACTATGTTATTCCTGCGGTACTGTGTAGTTACCTGATCTTATTTGTAACCATGAAATCTCTACGTATTAGAGCTATTGAGTTGTGATCCATGTTAGAAATCATGTCTAGGCTTCTTGCTTATTGTTGACACCTAATTTTTTTCTATGTATTTTTAATATGAAAAAGAACTTCAAAATTGCATATATATATGCATATGTAATCATATCCAAGTGTTTTATTTCACAATTTTTAAAGGGTTTTTAATCAATTTATTTCCCATTTTTATCCATAAAATTCCAATAATTATGTCCAAATTATTATTTTGATAATTCATTGATTGGATCTTCATATTTATGCTAAAATATAGCTAAGGTAATTTTTGCATATTTTTACAAATTTATTTAGTATTTTTTAAGCTAAAGTGTATATAATTGCAATATTAGCCTCTTTTAATATTTAATTATGTTTATATACATAAAAATCGAGTCCTATATTTTTAAAGTGTTAATCATATGTTATAAATCAATTTAGTGCTTTCAATTTATTTCTAAAAATTTATTTATTATTTTTTATAAATTAAATAGGAAAGGTTGACTATTTAAATAATAGCCCAATTTCATTTCAATTATAACCTAAAATCTAACCTCAATTAAACCCAATTTCCCTGGCCCAATCCTAATTAAAACCCGACTTTAAAATTGAACCGACCCAGACCCGGACTTCTACCTAGCCTCTTTAATCCAGGCCGTTGATCATTCAGATCAACGGCTAGTATTCATCATTACCTTAATTAATCCCAAACGACCCTAAAACCATACCATTTGTTACAATCCGCCACCTTAGAATCCCATTCCTCTCAAACCCTCTCTCAAACTCTCATGAACCCTAGTCGTCGCCACCCTAATCCACCCTAATACCTACCTAATCCATGGCCTTCTGTGGTCATTTGAGACCTGTACCAGCCTTCTACGGCTCCTGGGTGTTTGGTTCTATGATTTCATGACCAGAACTTGAAGGAGTCTGGTCCAGTCCTTGCTCGACTGTTGTTCATGGTCTTTCTCCGGCTATCCACGACCTTTCTCCGGCCATTCATAGCCTTTCAAGGCGGATCCTTGACCTTTTCTAGTTAGATTGTTAACTTTCGAGATCTTTCTTGTTTCTTTTGGGTTTTCTAAAATCCTAATCTCTAAGACCTTTGGATTTCTTTCAGATCTACCTTAGATCTGTGCTTACCTTGAACTTTTAAGTGTTTTCTCCAAGGTTCTTCAACTTTTCTTCCAAAACGACTCTTCGTTTTCCCAAAGATTAAGGTTTTCCCTTTAAGTTTTCTCCTCTGGTCTTAATGATGTTTGATGATTTTGCTATTTGCTCATGATGTTCTTCTATCTATTTCAGCATGTTTTAAAACCCTAGTTCCTTTTAGTTTTATCCGAGTTCTGGAAATTGTTTGTTTAAATATGTACTTGTTCTTTATTTCTGAACTTATTTCTCTTGTTTGATTTTGAGTTTTTACTATCTTTTTAACTCGACTTTTTTTGAAACCCTAACTTCTCAAAAGGTATCCTCACCTTCTACTGTGAGACCTTTACATGTTTCTGATTTCTTTTACCTGATACTATATTTTTCTACACTGTTGATTCTATGTGACTTGACCTACTTGACTATTGTGCTTCGAATGTTTGTTTTGCTACTGAATCCTAACTTTTTTCGGCAACTATTCCATGTTTGTGATTATCTTTTTTGCCAATGTGTTTGGGCATGTCTGATGCTTCTATTTGCTCTATTTATATATTGAAGTGCAGAATCATATTTCTTCCTTGAGTGATCTTGTGATTGATTGTAGAAACTTTTTCTTTTTTGAACCCTAATTTCACTTGCCTGTTTAAAATTAATTGATTCATTTTCCCTTTACTGGGATATTTTACCTTAATGAATCATTTCCCAAAAAATAAGCTTATTTTCATACTTAGACTTGATTGTTGCTGCATACTTTTACTACCACTTTTTATGGCAATAATCAATTTGTCCCCAAACTGATTTTCTTTTCTTAATTGAAACATGTTAGTACCCGTTAAGCCATGATTCCTTAATTAAAGGAAATCACTTGGGTTAATTGATTCTGACTTGTGATTATTTCCATGTTTGTATTAAGACTTTACTTATTACCTTACTTGCAATCATTTTCAAAAGCTATAAATACCCATCCCCCCCCCCCCCCCCCCC
>MU701059.1:0-21713 GCA_026770625.1 Nicotiana glauca | reverse complement strand
CCCCCCCGCCCATTCTTTCAAAAAGACGAACTATCTAAATTCAGAACACACACTTCACTCAAAACTCTGTCTTTTTCTTTTATTACTTGTGCTACTGCTTTGTCTAGCCGGCTGAAAGCCAAGGCTAGGCTGTGGAAATTTGCTTACTTTTTTCTTTCTACACTTTGCTGGTTACTGGTATGTCCTAGTTAATTTTTCAGCATCAACAACAACATGCTTCTGTAATTCTTTCAACTTCTTCATGCTTGCCTACTTCTACTTATGTTTCTGCAATCAAATTACATTACTAGCATGTTGAAATGTGTTCCATTTCCCTTTTTAAGTTAATTCTCTCCTATGTGTATGAATCCCAAACCCCACATCCCCTCTTTGTGTTTGTATTCTCTGGCTGGTTTGTGAGCACGCCAGCATTATCTATTGTTGTGCACATCCAAACCTGACCCCTCCTAGGGTCATATGTTTCATGCAATATACTCCCAAAACCCCTGACCCCTTTGCGTCACTACTAATTCTGTGTAGTTTGAGTTTCACTACTTCTATTTTCAAAATCACCCTTAACACTTACTATTTCCCAGTCCTATTTTTAAATCAATCTCTATGTTCTTCACTTTCACTATATTCCTAGAACCTAAGTTCCGCCCCTCTTGTGTGAGCCTTGCCTTGGAACCCTTGAGCTCCCTCTGAACTTGGACATACAAAGGCTGGCCCTTCCACACTGCACCTATTCTTTATCTGGTAATGCAAACCTGGGTGTAAGCACTACCCGGGTCCCTTGAGACCCTTAGGGAACTTTGACACACCCAGGTCTGACAAAGGCTTTGAAATAAGTGGCATTTGAGGTTTTTTGTTCCATAACTCACAGAGGAAGTCAGAATCAGGCTTCCTATGGTTGTAACTTCTTATTTTACATTTTTCTGATATAATTCAGTATTTGATCTGTAATAATTTGTAATGAATATTGGGTTTGGCTAGCGAAAAAGGATGGGTAATTATGCATGTTTTAAGGGTAGATATCCTGCCTATAGGACCTGCTTTCAATTTCTGCATGTTTTAATTCTACATTTAGATATCCTGCCTATAGGATCTGTTTTTAATAAGTTCTTGTCACGACACTAAACCCGAACCGGATCGTGATAGCGCCTCTTGTGAATACAAGTCCAGCCAATTAACCCAATTCACCTTTTAAAATAGTTTAACAACATAAAACAATCTAAAACATGATTTAATATTACCAAGTAACGGATAATATCAATAAAGTACGGAAATATTACCCAACACAGCCCTAACCAGGGTGTCACAAGTCATGGGCATCTAACAATACTGAATACCCAAATGTAAGTACAGAGTTTAGTACTGAACTAAGAATATAAAAGGAAAGAGACAGGGAGGAGCTCCAGGCTGCGAACACCAACATCTACCTAAAGACTCCTCGAGATCTGCCTGAAGCTGGAATGAATCAACACTCAGGAGAAGACCAGGTGCCCCTGAATCTGCACCAGGGTGCAGGTAGTAAAGTGAGTACTTCAGCTCAATGAGTAATGAATATAAATAATGACTGAAAGTAAGAAAACAGGTAAGGCACAAGGCATTCTATAAAAAAGTAGTGAAACTAGTTAAAAATAATAAACCAGTGAAAATCAAGTAAAATCCTTTTCTCAACAAATAAACAGGTAAATTGACTGACAGTTAAGGTAAAGTAAACAAATAGAAGTTCGCCCCACGGGCACAGTATCAACAAATCCACCCCTCGGGCAATATCTTAGAACCATACCAGCCCCTCAGGTTCAATCGAACATCATAATAGGTACCCGCGTTCACTGGGGGTGTGCAGACTCCTGGAGGGGCCCCTTACGACCCAAATGCAATAACAAGCCATCTCATGGCATCAAATCTAGGCCCTCGGCCTCATATCAATCAAGCCACCTTATGGCATACATATCTCAGGCCCTCGGCCTCAAATCAATATCAGTGTTTCCTCACAACATAGGCCCTTATCCTTACTCGGTCAAAAATCCTCACAAGCCCCTCGGGCAATAGTAAAACAATGTTTCTCAGCCCAAACATCATTTAAAAATATCATTTAAGTCTCAAAACTGAGTAATAACGGCTGAGTAGTAAAATAGTGGAAATTAACATGACTAAGTTCAAATAGTAAGTCAAAACAGTGAGGAAATATCAAATAAAAGCCCCGAAGGGTTCAAATAGTTAGCACGAAGCCCAAATATGGCATTCAGCCCGATAAATGATGATAGCAAGTAATTTTCAATAAAATACGCGGTAAAATCATCAATCGGGACGGATCAAGTCACAATACCTAATAGTGCACGACCCCACGCTCACCATCAAGCGTGTTCCTCACCTCAAGCACTACGATGTGCAATACGGGGTTTCAAACCCTCAGAACATCATTTACAGTCATTACTCACCTCGAACCGGCTAAATCTCTAGCTTGCAATGCTTTTGCCCCTCGAATTGGCCTCCACGCATGTTGAATCTATCCAAAATCAGAACGAGGATGTCAAAATATGCCAAAGGAACAAAGCCAAAGCAAAAACAATCAATAAACGGCATAAATCCCAAAATTACCAAAACTCGAACCCCCGGGCCCACGTCTCGAAATTTAGAAATTTTTACACCAACGGATTCTTTATCTCCCCACGAGTTCATACATATCAAAAGTTCTCAAATCCGAGCCCAAATGGCCCTTCAAATACACAATCAAAAGTCTAAATTCCCAAGCCCTAATTCTTCAATTTTTAGCTTAAGTTCCATGATTTTCTATGTGGAATTCTCACAATAATAAAGTTTTTAGCCCAAGAATTTTACCTCAAAGTGATTCCCCTTGAATCCCTCTTCAATCTCCTTCAAAAATCCCCAAAAACGACCAACTATGGAGGAAATAAGCCTCAAAATCGCGGACAAGACGAGTTAAAAACATTCTGCCCAGGCCTTAATTTCCTTCTTCGCGAACGCGGTCAAAGCCTTGCGTTCGCGAAGCAAAAACTTACTTTGACCGAATTTTCTCTTATGCGAACGCGACACGACCCACGCGAACGCGATGACTTACACAGACAAACCTTCGCGAACGCGATCCCTTAGTCACGAACACGATAGGTTAAATTCCCACTGAAGCTCGACCTCTCAATTCCTTTACGCGATTGTGAAGCCCTTCTCGTGAATGCGAGGAATCACTTCCTAGCCCTCCAAGAACGCGAAGCCCTTCTCGCAAACGGGAAGGCAAAAATTCCATTGACGACCACTGACTCTTCGCGAACGCGAGGGTCCACTCGTAAACGCAAAGAGTAAAAACCTGCAACTTCTGCAGTTTTCTAAACTTCAAAATGATCCGATTGGCCACCTGAGGCCCCCGGGACCTCACCCAAAGGAAAAAACATATCCTAATACCTTATTCAAACTTGTTCCAATCATCAAAATACTTCAAACAACATCAATTCAACTAAAACACATCGGATTCAAGCCTAAGTTTCTAAAAATCTTCCGAATTCCACTTTTGATAAAAAATGCAATCGAACCATGTCCGAATGACCTGAAATTTTGCACACACATCCCAAATGACACAACGGAACTACTGCAACTCTCGGAATTCCATTTTGACCCCTATATCAAAATCTCGCCTACTAACCGGAAATTGCCAAAATATCAACTTCACCAGTTCAACCCTTAAACTACTCCAAACCTCCAAAACTCATTCCGATCACACTTCTAAGTCATAAATCACCTCCCGAAGTTAACTGAACCATCAAAACTCACATACGAGCCCTCTAACATATAAGTCAACATCTGGTTGACTTTTTCTACTTAAACTTCCTCAAAAGAGACTAAGTGTCTCAAACCTTACCAAAATCATTCCGAATTCGATCAGACCAACCAGATACAGCAAAACACGGATAACAAAGCATAAAGAAGTAGAAATGCGGGAAACAAAGTGGTAACTCATGAGACGACGGGTCGCGTCGTCACATCCTCCCCAACTTAAACAAACTTTCGTCCTCGAACGAGTCAAGAAACATACCTGAAGCCTCAAACAGGTGAGAATATCTACTCTGCATCTCCCCCTTGATCTCCCAAGTAGCCTCCTCCATAGGCCGACATCTCCACTGCACCTTCACTGAAGCTATATCCTTTGATCTCAACTTCCGAATCTGACGCTCCAAAATAGCTGTTGGCTCCACATCATACGTCAAATTACCCTCCAATTGAACCGTGCTGAAATCCAAAAGTTGAGACGGATCCCCAATATACTTTCGGAGCATAGAGACATGAAATACTGGATGCACACTCGGCAAGCTGGGTAGCAAATCAAGCTCATAAGCCATCTCCCCAATCCTCCAAAGTACCTCAAAAGGTCCAATGAACCGTGGACTCAACTTCCCTTTCTTCCCAAATCTCATAACACCCTTTATGGGCGAAACCTTCAACAGAACCTTCTCACTAACCAAGTAGGACACATCTCAAACCTTCCTGTCAGCATAACTCTTTTGCCTCGACTGCACTGTACAAAGTCTCTCCTGAATCACCTTCACCATATCTAAAGCATCCTGAATCAAATCTATCCCCAATAGCCTAGTGTTGATACCCAATTTTTCCCTATATATTTTTATAAGCAAAATACCTTTTAATATGTATGTATGTCCAAGGGTTTTCCTATTTTTCCTTAATTTTTAAAGATTTTTAAATCAATTTTATTTCCCTATTTTATCAAGAAAAACCTAATAAGTATTCCCTAAACTATCATTTTGGCAATGCACTTATTGGATTCACATATTTATACTAAAATATAGCTAACATAAGTTTTGCATATTTTTACAAATTTATTTAGTATTTTTAAAGCTATGTTGCATATAATTGCAATATTAGCATATTTTAAGATTTAATTGTGTTTATAATTATAAAATTGACCCCAGTATTTTTATTTTAATAATTATATATTACTAATTATTTTGGTACCTTCAATTCATTTCCAAAAATTATTTTACTATTTTTTATAAAATAAATAAGGGAAAATGGCTATTTAAATACTAGCCCCATTTATTTCAATTGTAGCCTTAAATCAACCCCCAATTGAACCCAATTTCAATTTCAATTACCCAACCCAATTCCTAAATCTACCCGACCCTTTAAAATAACCCACCCGACCCCTTTTAATCACAGTCGTTGATCTAACATATCAACAACTGACACTCTTCCTTTCCTTTTTAATTTTCCAATATCCCCCAAACCCTACTCATTTCTCACCGGTAGCCGCCCCTGGATTCCACATCTCCCTAATTCTCTCTCAAACACCCTAGCCACCTCCCTCTATTTTCACCCTAAAACCACCATAATCTATGGCTTCCAAGGCCATTGAAGTCTTATACCGACCTTCTAAGACTCCTACACGTTGGTTACTGAAGTTTTAAGGCCTAACCACAAAGAAGCTGGGTCCAGACCTTGTTTGATTCGAGTTCTATGGCCATCTCCGGCTTTGCTCCTACAAGCCATGGTTGTTCGAGCCTGACCTCGACTCCTCCTACTTAAATCAACTACTGTCCAAGCCTTTCTTACCATCTTGGTTCTACTGAAACCCTAGCTTTTGAGCTTCTTCTGATTTTGTTAGATATGTTCTAGATCCGTGTTTTTCCTACACTTTTAAACGGTTTATTGAGATTTCTTCCAAAAAAAACTATGCTTTCAAACACTTTATTTCGATTTAAGGTTTTTTGAGTTACTTAGATTTTCTCTGATTTTTCTTTTTCTCTTATGTGTTTCTTATATTATGTTCTTATTAGTTTCTTCTACTGTGTTTTTATATGTTTCACCTACTGTGTTCTTATTAGTTTCTTCTACTACGTTTCTTTATGTGTTTTTCCTACTGTATTCTTATTAGTTTCTTCTACTACATTTCTTTATATATTTTTCCTACTGTGTTCTTACTAGTTCTTCTACTGTGTTTCCTATATGTTTCTTCTACTATGTTCTTATGAGTTTTTCTACTATGTTTCGCATGTTGTTATTTTACTATGCTTCTTATGAGTTTCTGCTACTGAAAGAGCATGTTAAAGGTCTTAGTTCCTTTCTGATACCTTTGAACTTGTTTCGATAGTAACTTTCTCTTTGATTACTTGTCCTTGTATCTCTGCACTCTTTCGATGGCAAGAACCCTAAATTTGGGGATTCATTTGAGTTTTGAGACCATTGGCTATGTGATTTGTTTGATCTTCATCTCTAAACTTGTTCGATTTCAAAAACCCTAACCTCTTTGAACCTATTTCGAGTTTCTGTAATCTACTACTTGATTAGGCTTCAAAAACTTTGTTTCGACCTTTGTTTCTTTACATGGTTCTGATTCCCTGCTAAACTTTTCTATGGTCCTTCTACTAGACCCTTTGTATGCCATTTGATACTATCTCTCTTCTACATTGCTGAGTTACTGAGACTGGCCTACGTGACTACCATGTTCCTACAGTCTACTACTTACTGATTTTTCAATTGCATGATGTTTTCTTTTTAGGCTATAATACTTGTGTGCTCTTTATATGTGTTGAACCTCCCTCTAAAATGGCTTTCAATTTTTGTTTAATTTCAGGCTTCCTTCGTGTAATCCTGATTGATTTTCTTTCCTTGTTTGCTGATTTCCCTGTTACTTGGTTTGAGTCGAAAACTTTCCTTAGCTTTTCTGACTTGGTTTATTCATGGACCAATAATTACAAAACTCTGACTCCTTGATTTACTATGTACTAATTGATTCTTACCTTATTTTATTTTGACCGTGTATTTCAAAGCTCTTCCCCTAAATAAACTCCTATGTATTTACCCCTAATTGCCTACTTTGCACAAGATGCTTATTTGATCTCTTTCCTTAAATAATTTTTTTGCTCATTACCGTTTAAGTCTGACTTCTTTAATTAAATGAAGTCTTATACTGATTGTTTTAATTGATACCCAGTGCCATAATTATTTTTTCTTACCTTATTTCAGTCTATTTTTGACACTATAAATATACGACTCTTTCATTAACACAAGGACATCCATCACTCGTAGTCTTTCTGAACTTACACTTACACTCGAAAGTATTCTCTCTTGTTTCTTGTACTGTGGCCTGTTTACAAAACCTGCTGCTTGCTTTCTCTCTATTTGCTTCTTTGAAACTGGTATGTCCTGATTTAAAGTTCTCAGCCTTACCACAATGTGTTTATTTATTATATTTATCCATGTTTGCTTACTGCTTCTGTATAGTTCAACACTTACTCTAGCATGCTGAAGTTTCTTTCTGCTTGTTCTACTATGAATCCAAAACCCCTACCCCCTATGTGTTTAAGCTATGGTTTGAGGCATGGAAATACTGCAAATTATTGTCCATGAATCAAACTTGATCCCCTGGGATCCTAGCCTCTAATAATGTGTGTTCTGGCAGGCTTATCAGTGTGCTAGCATTCTACATTGCTGGGCATGCCTAAGGCTTGTCCTTGCCTAAGCAATAGGCTCTTTACAATCTCCATATTCCCCTGAACCCATTATGTGTGCTTATTTGCAGGTATTTCCCTCCCTTTTTCCCCTTTTAGCATTTTATTATGCACTTTCACACTTTCTTAGTCTTTAAGTTCTCCCCCCTCCCATCTCCTTCGAGCTCCCTCTGAACTTGGACACTCGAGGGTTGGCCATTCTACACTACACTTGTCCATGTTCTAATAGTACACTTGGGTGTGAGCTTGAGCCCTTTGAGGCTGTCATGGAACTTTGACAAACTGAAATGGGATAAAGGTTTTGGATCATGATCTCTTGGAGTTGGTTTACCACATATTTCAGTCATGAAGTCTGAATCAGTCTCTCCTTGGTTGTACTTTTATTGATATTTTTTCTGATGTATTTTTACTTTATTCCGGGCTGTAAAATTTCTAATAAACTCTTGGGGATGGTTAGTGAAAAGGGGAGGGTAATTATGTATACAAAAAGGGTAGATACCATGTCTATAGGTATTTTGAATTTTGCATATGCATATAGAAATCATGCCTATAGGTATTTGCATACATCTAGGAATCATGTCCATAGGTATTTGGAAATCTGCATATGCAAATGCGTATAGAAATCATGCCTATAAGTCCTTCTGAATTCTGTATATCCATTTTCATATAGAAATCATAATCATAGGAGTACTATTTTCATATAGAAATCATGATCATAGGACTACTATATTCATATAGAAATCATGCCTATAGGATTGTCCAAATCTGCACATTCAATTGCACTTAGATATCATGTTCATAGGTCTTAAACAAATTCAGCACCTAGATATCATGCTCATAGGTCTTAAACAAATTTTGTATCTAGATATCATGTTCATAGGTTTAAAAACGAGTCTTCTGCATTTTATACCACATCTGCAAAGGCTTAAAATCAACAATGCCTAAAGACTATGCCTATAGGAACTCCTAATCGAATTTGAATCGCTTCATTCAAGTATAGAGGTAAAATCAGTAATAACGAGTACTACCAGTTGCAGAACTTATAACCTTCGTCAAAACTTGCCTTTCTTTCAATAATCTGACTACCCTTTTTTAACTAGTACGTATTCGGTTTATTTTAGACCTTGTTATTTCATTACCATGCCTATAGGATCCTTGTCCAACACTTAGGTAAGCCTTAGGGTAAAGTTATACACTAAATCAATTTTTGTTAATAACTACAACCAGCAGGCAAGCTCGAGTCGGGCTTGCTATTTGAATTATGAAATAAATCAGTCTGCCTGAACCTTTAAGCTATTTCATGTTTAGTATTTGATCAGACCCTAACCAGAATGTGTAAGTCATGCTAATTACGTGCTTCTTTGTTTATAGGAAGTATATCTGAGCCTTTGCTTGTTATGTGCTTTCCCCAACTTGCAATACGTGTTTTGTATGTCGCCTTAGAATTTTTGCCTCTGAAACTACAAATAAGCCTAATATCCCTCCCCTTTAGTAATACTAGTCCTAAATGCCTCCGGGACTGATAGGATTAGGACGGGAAATAGCATGCAATAAGTAAACGAGACCATTACTCGCTTTAATACCTTAACGGGGTGGGAATGGTAGATATGGATATGGTGATCATGTGATAATGTCACGTGTAGCCCCTCATTGAGGAGTGATTATTGTTGCTCCCAAATGCACACGCAAGTATACGTGGTCGACAAGTAATATAGGATTGTAAGTCCAGATATCGTACCCATAGGGACTTGTGATTATCTATCAACTAAATTAAACCAAATAATTTATCTATTCAAGCGATTCCTAAAGTATGAATATTTAACTAAAATTAATCTAAAGTAACAAATTAAGAGATTAAAGAAAACAACGGCAAACTTAACGACGAATTCAATGTGGGTGAATATTCTAGAGCTATGGGTTAGCTAATAATTTCGTTGAGTTTTCCACCTAAATCGTCTCATTAATTTATCTGGTTTATTGATTGACGGGGTTAATATTGCTCGTAGCCTTCTCCCGAAGTACAACTCGCCTATTCAAGCTAACCTAACGCCTATATTCCTATGGAATTAGGATTAACAAGAACACATTTATAATTCCCGTATAATAACCAAGCAAGGCTTTTAGGTATATTCCTATCCTAACCACAAATCCGCTCCTCCTAAGAGTTAAGATCTTGCTCTACTCAATCTTATATGCAATCTAGAATTCCCTCTCCCGAGTTCAATCCTAGATTCGTAGATAGTATTCAATTGGTGATCAAGTAATCAAATAATTAAGTGCAAGATTGAATAAATAAACCATTATGACAAAATAATAAGAACAATTCAAGCTTCAAACTACAACGTTCATGTAGCACCCAAAACTCTAGAACTAATGAACTATGAAATTAAAGGAAGAGAAGAGAAGGAAAACTAGTTAGAAGCCTCCTCCAAGCGTGGTGTGTGTTCCTCCACATGAATTCCCCTCCAAAATATGTTCCGATATATCCTATTTATATATACCAAGTAGGGTTGGGACCAACAATTATACCTTGTCCAATGTGAAAAAGGACACTTTTCCCGGGTGAGACGCGCGACTTCGCGCTCACCTTTCTGCCTCGGCTTGTAATACGCGCAAACTATGCGCGACTTTGTGCGTCTTTAGTGCATGTTTTTCACTCTGTTACGTTCCGAATTTTGGAAAACACAAAACATGCAAGTGGTAGACCTTTAAGTTATCTTTCCAACCATATATTGTGGAGTCTAAATAGAGTTTGGAGTGAAAAGTTATGTGTATTTTATTATACAGTGCACAATATACCTACTCGATTCTTCATTCGCTCTATCTATCATCCGTTGACCCCCAAACGCGATTTCGGCTTAATTCCTTGAGCTTTTACTCAGATTTCAAAGCTCCAAATCACTTGAATTCATTCCATAACATCTATATAGCTTGGAATCACTCCTACAAGGCATAAAACACACAGTTAGTGCAAGACACTAGCGATTAAAGGGCAAACTCAACTAAAGTGCAGTAAATTAGAGTGTAACAATCGACTAAAATACGCAATTATAGCCTATCATCAATACCCCACGCTTAAATCATTGCTCATCCTTGAGCAATCAAACTACACTTTTTACAGACATAGCCTTTTTATACAATTCTCCTAACTCATCGCACCAAGAATATTTAAAATAGACTAAGCACAAAAGTGTAACATCTTCACCTCAATATTTGACTCACAAGTACCACGCATTCACAACTCACCTACTTGCTATAACATAGAGGTCACTGACATTACCTTTCCTTCATGAATCAAGTGCCCCCACACAACAAAAGATAGTTTTTCCACACAATAAAATTTAAGAACACTTAGGAACTCAAGATATAAAGAATTCACTCACTCTCAGAAATAACATTCATATGCCATAAAATATGCACCATATGCTTGCCCGTAGTATACTACTCTACTAATCGAGCTCATTCAGTCTAGGATCAAGTAGGACTTTATTTGCTTATAATGTAGGCTGAGGGACGAGTAGGATACGTTTAGATATAAGAGTGACTACACCTCCCTATGCACTTTAATACATACATTTTAACATTGAAAACCACACATTTATGTTAAACCATAACTCCACCTTCACATCAATATATATCAACTCCCAAATTATTTAAGCACAATTACATTAAGAGTCACCACTATCAAAGAATATTTTTCATAGCAAAACTATTTTTTCTTTTTCAATTCAAGTGGCTCTTGCTCCTTCAAATCAGTGCACCTTTCTCCTTATTTCATTAGTTCCACTCAAAAGCCAAACCAACCACCCCACACTTTAACTTTTACAAAGTTCATAACAATTCAAGTGCTCATGAGAGGTGAAAAGGTTCAAATAGATGGTTAATTCAAACAAATGGATAAGACTTGTAATGTGGTTACCAAGGAAAAAGGATTATAGGCTCAAAGGGGTTAACTATGATACATAACAATTAGGCAGTTAAAATATTTATATGGCTCAACAAAGAAACGCCTATATCACTTCCAACACTGAACAAAACTTCTATTTCGCTTTGCAAACACACGGGGCAAGTTCTAGACATCAAATGCAATGCACAGAATAACCCAAAACCTTACACACACATGGCACATAACTCACTCAGGATTGGATTCATAGACACTCTAGTCAAAGCAGTTAAGCAAAGTTAAGATAATACAATTTAAGGTACTTCTACAAGAGTCAAAAACTGAGCCTAAGCGTCACAACCAAAGTACTCACTATTCTCAAGGCATAACCAAGTCAAGAGATATTGTTTCAATTCAATTCACAATACCATGGCTTCTCTCCTAAAAAAAATAAAACTACCTACACCCGGTTCAAATAAAACCCTTAGAAAAGAACCGTGACACAAAAAAAAAAACCAAGGGGGAATTACTACACTACCTACAAAAAAAATTGTCCTTTTTCTTTAGACTTAAACCCCTCAAGAAAACTGTCTAGGAGATCCATCGTCGGGAAAAGTCCATTTTTTGTACATTTTCTAAAAAGAAAAAATATTCAATTAAACTAACACACTAAAATAGCATAGAAAGTCACTCAAACAATCTCCTCACCCCACACTTAAAATTGTGCAATATCCTCAATGCACGCCATAAATAGGAAGAGGGTAACAAAGACTCCCTAGTAGGCCAAAGGTCGAAGAATTTGTAGCTCACAGGATACTCAGACTTCTCCCACGTATGATCCCTTATGCGGGTACCTCACTCTCAGTTTCAAACACATGCTCGCTTTTGCACTCTCCTATTGGCTTTTACTCCATGCTATTACTCCCACAAAATAAAAAATAATACTACAAAAAAATAACACAATAAATTGAATTGGGTTGCCTCCCAACAAGCGCTTGATTTAACATCGTGGCACGACGTCAACACTTTCATTACTTTTCCTTCCACTTTGAGGATATAAATTGTGTCCCCAATTTTGCATCATCCTTTGTATCACGTTCCTGGGGCGGTGGTGTAAAAATAAATAAATCAAGTAATAGGTATCGCATCTTGCACTTCTTGGCCTTTAAGTGAGGAATGTAGTTTTGTCTCCTTGGTGTGGCAAATTTAAGAATATAAACACTTTGTTCCTCATCTATTGAATCCTCCATATGCTCAAATGGATCAATTTCCTTGTCACCAACCAAACACAATGTTGAAAAGTGTTTAAAATGAGATCCAATATGCTCTAACTCCAAAATTGCATTATTTTTGACATCCTCAATTTTGCACTCTTCAACCTCGGCAACATCAACAAAAGCATGGTCTAATGATTGGTATTCTCGTTTTAGCTCCTCAATTTGGCCTGGAAAATCTTTTTCAGCTTCACACAACTCATCACTAAATTGTTGAGATTTACACTCATCAACTTTTGCACTCAATTGAGCCTCTAAGTCGTGAATAGAACTTCCAAATTGATCGATCTCTTGTCCCAGTTCAGTTCTTCCTTCTATAAATTGTTGCATCTCATTCATAATTTTCTCACAGAAACCTCCATGTTCCTCTAATAATTTCCCGTGCATATCAAGGATGCGAACCTCGTGTTCTACATTATCCCATTCGTTACTTATGTCAAACTCACAAGAATTATTAGAATCAACATAAGAAGGAATTGGAGTAGGATAACAACACTTAGGACAATTATTCCAATTTCCATCACAAATAGTACAAGATGGTGATGGTGCACACAACTCGGTGTTGGGAATATTTTTACAATATTGCCACAAGTGAGGTCCTTTACAATATGGACAAGGATCACAAAAACGAGAATACTTACTATCCCACCACTTTTAGTTCAATGATGCCATGTAAAAAAATAAAATATAATACTAACTACACTAGACTAAAATTAAAAACTTAAATAGATAATAAAAGTAAAAATTTAATCTAGTAAATTATTTAATTTCTAAGTCCCCGGCAACGGCGCCAAAAACTTGTTGCTCCCAAACGCACATGCAAGTATACGTGGTCGATAAGTAATATAGGATTGTAAGTCCAGATATCGTACCCATCCACAGAGACTTGTGATTAACTATCAACTAAATTAAACCAAATAATTTATCTATTCAAGCGATTCCTAAAGTGTGAATATTTAAATAAAATTAACCTAAAGTAACAAATTAAGAGATTAAAGAAAGCAACGACAAACTTAACGACGAATTCAATGGGGGTGAATATTCTAGAACTATGGGTTAGCTAACAATCCAGTTGAGTTTTCCACCTAAATCGTCTAATTAATTGATCTGGTTTATTGATTGACGGGGTTAATATTGCTCGTAGCCTTCTCCCGAAGTACAACTCGCCTATTCAAGCTAACCTAACGCCTATATTCCTATGGAATTAGGATTAACAAGAACACATTTATAATTTCCGTATAATAACCAAGCAAGGCGATTAGGTATATTCCTATCCTAACCGCAAATCCGCTCATCCTAAGAGTTAAGATCTTGCTCAACTCAATCTTATATGCAATCTAGAATTCCCTCTCCCGAGTTCAATCCTAGATTCATAGATAGTATTCAATTGGTGATCAAGCAATCAAATAATTAAGCGCAAGATTGAATAAATAAATTATTATGATAAAATAATAAGAACAATTCAAGATTCAAACTACAACGTTCATGTAGCACCCAAAACTCTAGAACTAATGAACTATGAAATTAAAGGAAGAGAAGAAAAGAAAAACTAGTTAGAAGCCTCCTCCAAGCGTGGTGTGTGTTCCTCCACGTGAATTCCCCTCCAAAATATGTTCGATCCCTCCAAAATATGTTCGATCTCTCCTATGTATATATACCAAGTAGGGTTGGGCCCAAACAATTATACCTTCTCCAATGTAAAAAAGGACACTTTTTCCGGGTGAGACGCGCGACTTCGCGCGCCCTCTTCGCGCACCTTTCTGCCTTGGCTTGTAATACGCGCGAACTATGCGCGACTTCATGCGTCCTTCACGCGTATTTTTCACCCTATTCCGTTCCGAATTTCGGAAAATACAAAACATGAAAGTTGTTTCCCTTTGAGATAGATTTCCAACCATATACTGTAGAGCCCAAATAAAGTTCTTACCGAAAAGTTATGTATATTTTACTATACAGTGCACAATATGCCTACTCGATTCTTCGTTCGCTCTAACTATCATCCGTTGAACCCAAAACACGATCCCGGCTTAATTACTTGAGCTTTTACTCAGATTTCAAAGCTCTAAATCACTTGAATTCATTGCATAACATCTATATAGCTTGGAATTACTCCTACAAGGCACAAAACACACAGTTAGTGCAAGACACTAGCGATTAAAGCGTAAACTCAACTAAAGTGCAGTAAATTAGAGTATACTAATCGACTAAAATACGCAATTATAGCCTATCATCAATTACCGGGCATTGTATGGGGTGATCCATATTGTTAATAAACCTAGAACCCACTTTCCCTTATTTTTTATTTCTTTTAAAATTTCAAACTATTTCTTTTAAGGAAAAGCAGCTTTCTTTAAGTTCTTTCCAACTTTGTTTATTTGTGAACTATAATGTGAAAATACCCTCTTATATGGAGCTTTATTTGCCTACATGTTCTTTGCACCTAAATTCACAACAATAGTTTGACTGGGAACCACACTAGTGAATTTTGAGGGGTGCCTAACACCTTCCCCTTAGAACAATTTTAAGCCCTTACCCAATCTCTGGTTACTCAAATCAAAACACTCTTGGTGTCCTAATGCACCCTAATTAATAGGTGGAGACTTCAAATCAAACCCAATTCCCAAAAGGAATGAGTTTTCCTCCCAAACTTCATAAACCCAATTTCGCGAGAAAAAGGGGGCGCGACAGCATGGCGACTCTGCTGGGGATTTTTAGGCTTTTACCATTTTAGACCTTTATTGTGAATTTATGCTTCTTTACGCACAATCATTTGTTTATTTACTTTAAGCATTCAATTTTCTTTTCGATTGCAAAACTGACTTGTCTCCTTTTTCTTTTCTTTACTGCTTTCCTTTACTACTGCTTTACATTATGAAACTGTTGTATTTAATGTATTCTCAACATGCAAATACATGACTACATGCCTTTAACTATTGCATAATCATGCTCAACATCATATTTCACTCATGCCAAACAAAATCCTATAGCAACGCTATAATGAGTGGTTGCGCTCTTCCGATATTATCACCCCCTAAATCCAGAAAAGGCAAATTTAAGGTAAAACCAGTCGATCTACGGTGTAGTCGACGGTTCCGCGCCTTTCCCCCTTGAGTTGTCCGCTTAAGGGTACCAGTCTAAAACCCCATAGAAACCCTACTCTGTTTAAACTGTGCATGCATTATGGCCAAACCTAGCCGAGTCAGTTATGTTGTCCGCATAATGACTCTTTAAGATGGCCTTGTCCAAAGTCCACTGGGTTTTCCTAGAAACCCAAACGGACGTCATCACATTATGTGCATTTATTTGGAGAACTAGATGTTTCGTGCTAATTGTTGATATTGAATAGTCGAGTCTGGCGGGGGTAGGGTCTAACCCTTTTGTTTTGCAGAAAATGAGGCATGAGGTTCCCAGTTCGGTATGATTAGCACGCCCCCACTCTTGCTAGACTAGTGGAGTAGTCTTCCGTGGAAAGAGAAGGCCACCAAAGCTAGCGAAAAGTTGGAATATCTGAAATACAGTTTGCTGGAATTGGAAGGAAAAGTGAGGAAAAAAGTCACCGACTGCCAAAACTCTGAAGGAAACGAAGGAGAACACCTGGCAAAGGAATTTTTACTGGCGAACCTATGCGAGCTGGAGGATTTGATCAACGAGAGAATTCAACGTGGGGAAGGTCCTTCTGTGACCACATAGATAGGATTTTTCATTCTTACTTTATAAAATGTAATAAGGCCAATGGCCACTAGTGCCTTTTACATCCTGTTATTTAGTGTCGATTTGAGATTCATCTACTTTTTATCAGTGAAATAAGGCATTCAAGCATTCCAAGTTCTCCAAATCAACTTGTCGCAAGGCCTACCTCGGGCATAAAGAGGTCCCCAAATTAGGACATGCTTTATGTTCCTGCGCTATATGTTTAAATATTGCATTAATTTTTTTATATATATAATCATCACTGACTTGTTACCTTTTTGTTTTACTTTTTTGTTTATTCCCCTCCCCCTAAAGGTTAGTTCGTGAACTCTGACAACATCATCCTATTTCACGAGATCCAATGGCCCTCTACCTACTCCTCCTCTTAGTACTGTCAGACATAAGAACAAAGGGAAGATGGAATATTTGAACAATGCCAGAAAGGAGAACTCAACTGAACGAGTAGAGGTCACTCATGGTCATGGTACTCTGTTTCCCAAGGAAAATGCATCCCAATTGGAACAAAAGCTGTTGAAACTTCAAGAAGAACTTGACCAAGTTCGGAATTTGGAAAATCTGTCATTTTCCCTCACCACTCCAGATATTAATTTCTCAAATGCTCAGAATCCTGTACCTCCACAAAATAACCCAAGGCAACCAGACCATCCCGCTCCTCACCACTACTACAATACCTGCCATACATCAAATAACATCCCAATTCTCATTCCGAAACTCCATAACTCCACAAACGATCACTGCCACACCCAACATAATACCCCCATCTACATGGAGACTGTGCCGCACTCCACCCAGCCCATCTCAAGCACACCCGAGTCCAATGATAAGGACTTGCTCATCAGAAACCTAGCCGAAGAACTTAAGAAATTGACTAGCAGAATTCAAGGCGTTGAAGGAAGTGAGGTAATTGAAGGGTTGAACTACGAGGATCTTTGCATACAGCCCGATATCGAACTGCCCGAGGGGTACAAACCTCCTAAGTTCAAAATGTTTGATGGTACAGGATGTGAGCACGTAATTTTTGCCCTAAGCAAAATTATTCCTAAAAAATCCAAACCAAAATGATTTTTGTCAATTAGTAACATAATAATTCATATTAAAAATACAAAATGTGCATTAGGAGTTTAATTTTACAATTTTAGTGTTAATTCATTTTAAAGAAAATAAAAAATAGCATTTTTATGCTTTAATTGAAAATTACCATAAAATAGATATTAATTAGTATAAACAATTTAATAAAAAGTAAAAGAAAATACAAAAAATACAAAAGAAAAAGAAAATACAAAAATACAAAGGAAAAGTATAATACAAAAATACAATACAAAAAAAAATTTTGGGCTAATACAAGAATTAATAGCCCAAAAGAGCAAAAATGGTCCAGGCCCAAAAAATAGTCTCACCCGGTCTGCCAAGAAATCAAAACGACACCGTTTTTGTAACATCAATCTGGGCCGTTTGTTCACTTGATCTAACGGCCATGGCCTTTCCTCTTAATAAAATGAAACGATGGCGTATGGAAGCGTTAATCTTGACCGTTCATTTGGTTAATTCAATGGATGAGATTGAATCGTCATTAAAGTTAGACGGCATCGTTTTAAGTCCCAAAGGTTCTGAACCGTTGATTCATCTAATCCAACGACCATGAATCACCAATAGTCGTTTAATATAGCAAACAATACATACACCTAAAATCATTTTTATCTTCTTCTTCACTTCGTCTTCCTCAGCCGCCAGCAAATTCCTCTGATCCCGCCGGAACCCTACCGGCGGGAAACACCATTTATACCAATCGTCCCCAAATTTTCACCACACAGCCGTCGTGATCTCCTCTTCCCACCCATTTACTTCCTTTCCTTCAAACACTTCCCTATCTCTTCGAATATCTGAATTTGCCTCGCCGGAACCCTACCGCCGGCGAGTGACAGTTTATCCAAACAACCCCTAATTTACACCATAAAATCGCCTTAACCGCCTCATCCCAAATACCCAAGTCATATTCCCCGAATCCTACCAGAACTTCTCAAATATTAGTTCCAAGATTTTCCGGCCAAGAACCTTCATTTAAATTCTTATGGATTCATTGACCGTAACACCCCAAACAGGTGTTTTCTTTTTGGAAAAACACACGTTTGGTATGTTACGGATCATAGATCCTAAAGAATTCCAACGGATTTGGCTCAAAAATGATTGGAATAGGCCCATTAGAAGAAAAGCTCCAAGATAAGTTCTTTTAGTCCTTTTCTTTATTTTTCTGATTAAGTTTCTGTCCATTTTTGCATATGTCCGTTTATTTGTATGTTTGTTATTAGTTTAAGTAGGTTTACTCCTTAATTTCTGGTAATAATACTTAGTTTACAAATTTGATACTGATTTTATTTTGATTAGTTTTGTTTTATTTGTAGTTAATTGATATCAATGTAGGTTAATTAGACTTTGGTTATTAGCAGTATGATTTCAGTGATTGACTCTATTGATAGTAATTAGCGAGGTTAGTTATAGTTGTTTAAAACTCGATTAGTAGCTAATGTTAGATTTTTTAAAAACTTAGATTAATTCTTATGGTTAATGGGTATAAAGGTTAATTGGCAGTAGGATAATTGAGTAAAATCAACAAAGTTTCAGGGGTCTTTTGGGAATATTAAAAGGGTTAAATGCAATAAACTTAAGTAAGGGAGGGTATTTTAGGAATAGAAAAGGGTAATTGGGTAGATTTTGAATAGAAGTGAGAGTAAATAAGGAATTACAATAGGTTAGAAGGTTCTAGATTGGGGCATTAGTATAGTTTCTAATAAATAGGTGTAGTAACTTGTTTAAAATCAGAAAATAAAGGATTTTAAAAGAAATAAAAAAGGGACTAATGAGCAAATAAGAAATCTGAAATGGTACCTTAGAATTTTTCTATAAATAGGCATGCATTTTATTTGTTTAGGGAGTTTTTTTTTTTGGGAGAGCAGAAACTTTCCTTCTCGAAATTCCTTTTCAAATTCGAAAAAATTCTATACTGTTTCATTGATTAACTTGAAAGTTGTTCAGTGATTCTCTTAGTTTTAGTGGTCTAAAGTTTGAAATTACAATTGAATTGTTCGAGTTTATTTTCCTGGTTCAAAGCTTCTTCTATGATTTTCTGGGTGATAAGAGAGATTTGGTCGTGAAACTGGTTTGATTTTGCTGTTGTGCTTCGTTGATGTCCAATTGACCTTAATTCCTTTCACTTTGTTCATTTTCAAGTACATTTTTTAGAACTGATGTATTGCCATCCTATGGACAACATGAATAGCATTTAGATTATTTTTCTATTTTAGATCTCATATTTCATTATGTTAAAATCATCATGTTGGAATTCTATTGTTAAATACTATAATTACACTTAGAGTGATTGTATGTGGACTGTTATGTATAATTGGACTGTAAAATTAGTCTTCGCCTTACGTTATAATTACATTTAGAACTATAAAAATCTGTTAAGTACATCATTGCAATAGGTTGTTATTTTTTAATTGTTTGAAGTTTACAACTTAAAAGGACTGAAAGTTAGTATCATTTAGTGTCTATGTAATTGAAACTGGACTTTACAATTGGTTTTGAATATGATTCATGTGAAAATTGGAGTGTTTTGTCCTGATAAAATTAAGTAGTGAATGGTTTAATTTAGAACGAATTGGATCGTCAATAGGTAGTCGAGCAATAATGGTTTAACTCAGCCTAGTTCATAGCTCGTTGAGCAGATCACTGTAATGGATTCTGAAATTTGATCATTGATTACCTTGTAATTTGAGATAAAGAATTATAGATATAGTATAACAGTAATTAATTAGTTTGTTCACAACATAAATAATAGTTAATTAGTAAACAAAATAATTCCTATGCGTTAAATACGATTCAATCTAGCAATTCTCTTCATTTTAAATCAATTGGCCTGCTTAACTTGAGTAAATCATAGGCCCAAAGAAAGTTGTGGCCTGAATGAGACATCCTTGTCTCCAAATTAAAAAATTGTGTGCTATAGATGAGCCAAAGCCCGTGGCAATTTCTACTTCTTTAAATGATCTGCGGTATAATTACTGGGCTAAAACACTTGAGGCCCAAAAACACTTTGAATAATTTTATACTGAAAATACATTAGGAACCGTAAAAATTAATTCATCAATACAAAATCAAGTTTTTAATTAGGTAGTGGTTTCAAGCTAAAAGGTTTTATCCTTTTGTTTGAATCCGGACTTGAATTTGAGATTTGAATTTGTATTCATCAATCAATTAGCCTTTAGAGACGAAAAAATAGAAATCTTAGCTACTTTAGTTTGGCCTTTAATAAATAACAATGAGATGAGCCTCGCCAAATAAAAATACATAATTGCGGGGTCCTCATTAATTACTTATTAAAAAATAGTTAGTATTCGGGATAGGCCGTTTAGCGAATTTCACGGCCTTCCCAAAAGAAAACAACATGTTAGTCGCTTTAAGCGCGTTCTAATTAAATTACTTTCTTAAATACGGATGTGCATTTCATGCAATCCAAATCCAAATCCGAAAATGTTGAATAAGATTGTGTCGAGGATCTGGGTGCATTTCATGTGACGTGATCCAAAAATATGTTCTTAAACGACGTTCACCTTCTTAAATAAAAATAATTGACAAAAAGCGGTAATTAATTCTAAAATTGCATAAGTAGGGTAACATGTATAAAAAATCAAATTTTAGTCAAATATAACAGTTGAGCGGCCGTGCTAGAACCACGGAACTCGGGAATGCCTAACACCTTCTCCCGGATTAACAGAATTCCTTACCCGGATTTCTGATTCGCGACTATTAAACAGAGTCAAACCCTTCCTCGATCCGGGATTCAAATTGGTGACTTGGGACACCATAAATCTCCCAAGTGGTGACTCTGAATTTTAAATAAAAATGAATTCCGTTTCGATTGTCCTTAAATTGGAAAAACTTCTTTGTTTATTATATCCCTTCCCGGGGTGTAGTAAAAGCCGGATAAAAGCTTTCTTCGGAAAAAGGAGGTATGACAGCTCTGGTGACTCTGCTGGGGACAAGAAACCCAGAACTTCGATTCAGAGTTTAAGAATTCGAGCTCAGTTAAATTGTTGTATTTGGATTTATTTGGTTTTGATACATGTTCCATGCTTTTTGTGCTAAATGCTTACCGCTTTAATATTTATTGAACTGTATATAAATTGTCGTGAATCCCTCCCTCTTTCTGAGTCTTCTAAATCATGGAGAAGGGTGCACTTCGTGTAGCTTCTCTTCTGTTAGAGTCTTTTTACCAAATTTAGAACGAGGTTTGGATAAGTTGCAAAACCAGGCGAGCTTCTGTATCCCCGGTACGCTGCCTCCCCCTCGGCCCGAGTTGTCTGCTCGGGTAAGCCAGGTCTAGAC
>MU701056.1:0-32244 GCA_026770625.1 Nicotiana glauca | reverse complement strand
GAATTACTCCCCGATTCAAGCTTTATGAACTTCGAAATTTCAAACTTCTGTTTCCGATGTTTAAACCTATCAAATCACGTCCGATTGACCTCAAATTTTGCGCACAAATCATATTTGACATTGCGGACCTACTCCAACTTCTAGAATCGGATTCTGACCCCGATATCAAAAAGTTCACCTCCGGTCGAACTTCTCAAAATCCTTCAAATTTTTATCTTTAGCCAAATGGCTCCAAAATGACCTACGTACCTCTGACTTCACTTCCGATCGCACCTCCAACTCCAGAATCACCATACGGAGCTATTCTCAGTCTCGGAATCCCAAACAGATATCGATATCACTAAAATGCACTTCAAGCCAAACTTATGAAATTTCTTCTAAAATGCTAACTTCCACAATAGGCGCCGAGATGCTCCCGGGTTATCCAAAATCCAATCCGGGTATACGCCCAAGTCCTAAATCACCATACGAACCTGCTGGAACCTTCAGATCCTGATTCGGAGGTCGTTTACTCAAAAATACAATCTTATTTCATTCTTTCAACTTTAAGCTTTTGAAACAAGAACTCTCTCTCCAAATCAACTCTGAACTTCCCAGAACTTAATTCCGGCCATGCGTACAAGTCATAATACCTGAAATGAAGTTGTTCATGGCCTCAAACTGCCGAACGGCGCGCTAGAGCTCAAAACGACCGGTCGGGTCGTTACATGTCTCTTACCACGAACTTCCCTGGACTTCTTTCGGTAAAGCCTTGTTACCGAGGGACGTCTCTCGGTAATTTGCATCGGTAAACAGCTGTTTTTAGAAGTTCACGTTATGGAGTGAGCACCCTTGTTTATTTCTGGATAGGAACAAATGCAATTAGGAGGAGTCCTACTATCCTAGTTGTTTGTTGAATTACAAATCAATTTTCACTTTGCAACTAGCCAACCTTTGAATTGATCCAAACTTCCATCTGACTTTTGTTTCACCCGAAAGACCCACTTACAACCAATGGCATTTTGCGTGAGAGAGGAGGGAACAAGTGACCAGGTCTTGTTTCGAACAAGAGCAGCAATAATTTCTTCACGCATGGCATCTCCCTATTGTAATCGAGTGGTTACTTGGGCTTAAAAATATTATATTGTAATCGAGTAATTTTGCGAGCGGCTGGTGAGCTAGGACTACGTACCTGCTGTTAAGAGGCGTTGAGGATAGAAGCTGCACCTGCTGAATGAACTGAAGAGGCTGTTGGAATATAATATTAACCATGTGGTTTAGTTATATCATTATATTTTAGTTTTTATGGAATAAGTATTTATTTAGTTTATTTAATTCAATAAAACATTATTTTAAATGGATCATTTATTACAGATGTGTCCTTTAATTATGTAGTAGACGATTTAATGTATGGAATTAGCTCATGTACAGAATATTAAATTATCAATTTGTATAATTAATAAAATTATGTTCACAATCGAAGATATTGTTGGGCAAAATATCTCGATGATTGTCGCACGCCATTAAAGTAGAATTTATCTTGACTATTTTTACTCCAACTTCTTCTGAGTATACTTAATGTATATTAATAAACGGACTAAGTAGAGAAAAAATATTTTTGTACGGGATAAATAAAATATATTTTCTGATTCATTAAATGAGCTTATACTCCTAATCTTGATATAATTGTTATGATCAACGTGGTTTATTTATTGTTTTGGATTATCTAAAGATACAACTTTATTTTGAGTTAGTGTATGCCTAATAGATTGGATAATAATGAAAGTCATTTGTAAAAATAATAATTAGTTGATAGAATTCATGACTCGACCTTGAGTTTGATAATACCTATGTAAGATTATAAGTTTTCATGTGTAAACCCGGCCGGTGGATTTTGTATCCATCACATGAAATAATTTAAGTGGAATTGTAAAGGACTTAATTAGTTTATTAAATTAAATTATCAGTGATTTAGCTTAAGTAACGGGTATTTGTAATCTTAACATGAGAGTAAAAATAAGTGTTGGTGAATTCGAAATTCATATGGAGAAATTCAATTGCAGCTGTTTAGTCGGAATAAACTAGGATTAATTATAAAAGAATTTAATTCACTCTAAAATTTCGGATTAATATTATAATTGGTAGCCTTTTATTATTTCTGTGGTACCTGCTATACCTAGTAATACCTTAATATACTTGGGAAGGAAGTTACTTGGGAGAAAAATTCTTTATTTGAGTTGTATTAGGATTCTACTACCCTAGTAGAATCCTACACGTTTTTGGGCTGATTTTGGTTTAATTTAGTGTGCTACAAATAGAAGACTGTTGCACCCTATTTTTCACAAAACAAAACAAACTACAACCTATAATACTCTACAAGGTTAATTAAAGTTTAGAGTCGCCACTTAGTATTTAAGATATACTAGGACGCCTATACTACACTATACAATGTACACTAAATTCTGATCTACGAAATCATTGAAATTTTAGGTAAGGGTTTAAGTTATCTCGAGGAAAAGGTTTTAGGCATCCCTCAAGATCCACATTCCTGCGGACTCAGATGAAATAAGGAAGGTTCAAAGATGATTAGCAAATTTTCACAACTACTACAAAGAATAAAATAATGATTGACGTGTACCAGAATGAACAGTAATGACATTAAATATTTAATGAATTATGTGCGGATGAAGTATGCAAGTATTTTTAGTGTTTTTCAAATGAAAAACGATTCAAATATATTGACTCGTATGAAATGTGAAGTGTACAAATAGTTATGTTTTGAAAGAATAGACTAAGTATGAAAATTAGTTTAGACAAAGAATGATTAAATATGTAACAAAATATACAACACGAGTGGAGTATAAATGGTATTAAAAATATATTAAAAAAGCATATCATAGTGCGAATTGAATAATATAAAAGAATTGTGGTTAAAGAATACATATTGGCTCAAAATATTTAAACAAATTTAAATTTCGGAAGAATATGATTAAAAGAATCTACTTACGATATGAAGATAAATCCTTTGAATGAGTTATTAAAGTATGAGAGAACATGTACTAAGGAGTAAAGTGAAAAGAAAAGAATGATTATTTGCATATGAGTTACCAAAGAAACGAAGTGTGAAAATGTTAGCATGAATGAGTAAGCGTTAAAGGAATAAAAATATAAGATATTATGTAGTGACATGTGCAATGTTTATAAACTAACTAAATGAATATTAATTAAAGGACATACTTTGTATGATTTTGATTTTATGTGCAAACATTAACTATTTAAGTGAAAAGCAAGAAATAGAAATTTACTTTATATGATTGGTAAGAGTAGGAAAGAATAATCTTTGAACAATCTTAGTAGACTGTGGATAAACTAAAAGAATTATTTAATGCATGAAATGAGTATGGTATAGGAAAAATGTTATCAAAATGTTTATGATATAGAAAATTATCCCATCAATACAAAGCAATATTCACGCTAGAAAAGAGTCATCATTCAGTGAGTAATTAAAGACCACCTCTCGAGTCGTGATCTTGAAACACAAATTATGTGGGCCAAGGTAGCTGCCCTAGCTTCATTGTTAACCCTATCTGATCAAGCATAAGTTACTGTCCACCAAAAATGGATAGTACCGCGCCAAATGAGGTTGAAGGTGAAAAAAAATGATCTCAAGCATCTTGTCGTTGTTTCTGAAGCTGAGAAAGAAGAATGGCGATAACCCATTATCGACTACTTATGCTATATGATACTTCCATAAAATCTGAGGAGAAGGACTAAAATCTGTCGTTGTGCTCCTCGTTACCTTTACTACAAAGATACTCTATATAGAAGGTTGTTTGAGGGAGTACTCTTGCGATGTTTAGGGGAAGAAGAAGCACTCCAAGCTTTGCAATAGGCACATTCTGGGGTATGGGGTCACACCAGTCTGGACCAAAGCTCCATTTCCATATAAAAAGGATGGGATATTATTGGCCAACGATAGTAAAAGATTGCTTGGACCACGCTCGAAGATGCAAGGCTTGTCAATTCCGTGCCAATTTTATTCATCAACCTCCTGAAGGGTTGCACTCGACTGTTGCATCCTAGCCATTTGGCGCTTGGGGATTGGATGTTGTTGGACCATTACCAAAGTCCTCTGGCGGGCACCTATACATCTTGGATGCAACTGACTACTTCTCAAAATAGGCTGAAGTTGTTGCTTTTAGGGAGGTAAAGAAGGAAAATGTTGCAAGTTTCATCCGAGTAAACATAATATATCGCTTTGGCATTCCTCGTTACATAATAACACATAATGGAAATTCATTCTATAATAGGTTGATGAACAAGATTTGTGATCTCTTTGGCTTCAAGCGACGTAACTCTTCGATGTACAATGTTGCTGCCGATGGTCTAGCAGAGGCATTCAACAAAACTCCATTTAACTTGTTAAAGAAAGTTGTCTCCAGATCCAAACGAGATTGGAATGACCGTATGGGAGAAGCTCTATGGGCATATAGGACGATTCACCACACGCCAACACAAGTGACTCTTTATTCACTCATTTATGGAGTCGAAGCCATCTTGCCACTCGAGCGTCAAATACCTTCATTACGACTGGCTATTCAAGAAGGGATCGCTGATAAAGAAAATGTTCAACTTCGATTAGCAGAGTTGGAGGATCTTAATGAGAAGAGATTAGAAGCTCAACAGAGTCTTGAATGTTATCAAGCTCGATTGTCTCGCTCCTATAACAAAAGAATTCGCCTGAGATCCTTTCAAGTAAGAGATCAAGTTCTTGTCATTCGAAGACCCATTATTACTTCTCATAAGCTTGTAGGAAAGTTCACTTCAAAATGGAATCGGCCATATGTCGTTCAAGAAGCTTATTCAAGTGGAGTTTAAAGGCTGGTTGATGTAGATGGAATGAGAATCGACTATATTAATAGCAAGTTGTTGAAGAAGTATTATCCTTGAAGTTACAACGCTCCTTGACCCATGAGCCAAAATTGCATGTTACTACACTCCTGGCCCGCATGAGTCTAAACTATGTACGGACCACAAAAAAAAAAAAGTTCGCTTGGTTGAAAACCTCGAAAGAGGCGGCCTAGGCAAAAGTTAGGACATAAAAAAATAAAACAAAAAAATTATCCATTCTGAATTACGGTATGACTTGATCCTCTTCGCCGAGGTACGTAGGCAGCTTAGAGTTTCATTCTGAGTTTAGTCGCATCAGTTAAAAAAGATACATAATCCCCTAATCGTTGTCTGAATGAAGTACGATGGAATGTAGTCCATTCTTCTATTAAATTTTGTATCATATTTGATTTAAACGGGGCAAATCGCTACAGTAAATTGGTGTCTTTAATGAAATTATTAATATCTTTTAGGGGGCTACCAAGCATTTGCATTGAAGTCTGGGATTCGCTATGCCTTCACGTTCACCAAAAATTCAAGTTTTTTTTTTTTGGTGTGCCTTCATGACATTTCAAATTCAGTGAGACTGAACCCAAGATATTTGGTGAGAATGAAGATCTTGAATTTCACTTTTTGAAAATTAAAAATTTCTTACAATCTCGAGGCTTCCACACCAAGATAAAAAAATTTTGTGAAGTCGCGCTAATTTGGAACTGTCGGTATATCAGAAATTAAAGTCGACTTTGAACTATCATGTGAAATTATCCTTAAGGCATTAAATTTTACATTTTAGATATGTTTTATATTTTGAATTTTATTTTCCATGAAATTAAATGGTTCGTGATTTCGACTCCCTTACTTCAAGATACAAACTTTTGGCGAAGTTGCGCAAATCTGAAATCGTCAGTGTGTCAGAATTTAGTATTGACTTCGAAATATTATCTGAAACTATCCTTAAGGCATTAAATTTTGTATTTTTGATATTTTATAGATTTGGAATTTAAGTTTCCAATAGATCAAACGTTTTGTGATTACGATGTTGCTACAACAAGATACAAAAGTTTTGGTGAAGTCGTGCAAATCTGAAACCGTCGTCGTGTCAAAATTTAATAGTAATTTTGAAATATTATCTGAAACTATCCTTAAAGCATTAAATTTTGCATTTTGGATATGTTATATATTTGCAAGTTAAGTTTTCAAGTATGACTTTTTTGACTTTTTTACACCAAGATATGATTTTTTTTTGTAAGACTGCGTAAATATAAAATTCTCAACGTGGTGGAATCCAAAGTTGGTTTCAAAAATATTAGCTGGGGCGATTCTGAAGGTGTTTCATTCTAAGTTTTGGATATATTTTAGATATTGAAGTGTAATTTTTTAGAAATAAACGGTTCGTTATTTGAACTCTCCCACGACAAGAAATAAATCTTTTGTTACAAGCGCGTAAAGTTGAAAATTATGCGACTTAGATAAATATCGGGCAATGTAAAGAAAAAGAGAAGCAAACTTATTTAAGATGAAATAAATATCCACTAGGTCAATCTAACATAAAGATAAAAGGGGAGATAAGCCTGATCTAAACAAAACTTTTAGTTGATCAATTCTTGACAGCTAGTCTCCAGGTTCTTCTTCTCCTCCAAATTGGCCGAATCATCAACAGTCAGCAAATTTATGTTGTCATACTCAACAGCTAAAACTTTTTTCCTGAATCTCTTCAACCTCCTTTTGTGTCGCTTCCATAACACCTTCTAGGTTCTCTCTCTCTTGTTGTAATGTCTGCAACTTCTTCACAACTCTCATCAGTTTCTTTCCACTAGAGGAAACTTTCTTGACTTTCTCACTTGCTTCAAGTTTGAACGATTCAAGACGCTCCTTAGCTTTGAAAATCAGCTCCATCTTCTCATCTTGACTCATCTTATCAGCCAAGTTGGATCGCTCTTAGTCATATGAAGCAGCAAGCTCGAAAGAGAATCCAGTAAACATTCTAATGGAGAAAGATCTAAAATATTCGCCTTTTTCATATCCTCAAAAATCTCAGTGATTTGCTCCCTATAAGATGAGAGCAGTTATACACGAGTTTTGGAGAGTCTATTGCAAATATTCCCCCAAAGTCCCAAGATGAATTCCTTTTTGCGATTAAAGACAATCTCCTTCCTTCAAAAATAGACACTGTTGCATTTGTCATTGGTGGAACGCGAGTTATCTCATTTGAAGTTTGTCTTTTTAGGGCTTTATCATAAGGAAGAGATGATGCCTTTGAAGAAAACTTCACTTTAGACGTAGGCCCTCCAATAGATTCATCATTCACTTGCATCTTGTTATGTGGAGATACCATCGGATGCCCAATGACATTTAGCTGCCTAAGGAAAAGGCAAAGAAAGTGGGTAATTCGTAGTGAAGTTATTCGTTCGATTAAAAAAATGAAAAAAAGGCAAGGTGACTGTATTTTTACCTCTTTGTTACAAGCCGTATGAGTTCTTGAGGGACTATCAACACTTGGACGTTTTCTTTTAAATTTTGATCTTCATTGGTACTCTGGCTTGTATCTTGAGTAACTTGCATGCTAAATGGAAGAGCTGGAGGGTGTTTCTCTATATCTGTTAAAGTGCACACCACCTCTTTTAAAGCTGCCTTTGAGGATTTAAGCTTCCTTTTCTTATGCTGTGGTTTGGGATTGGAGTAGCTGGTTCTTTGACTTTTGAGGTCGTCTTTCCAACACCTTGATCTACACCTCCTAAAGGAGTAGTAGATTTTAGCCCAATATTGTCTACCAGAGCTTGTAAATTATTCTTGAGAAACTTCTCATGCGCTTTCTCCCACCAAGACATATAATTGGTGGAGAAAAGATTCTCCACGGGATCTCCCATTGGGGGAAAAGCCACACGTGATATAGACCGATACAGTGTGAAAGTCTTCCAAAATCTGAGTCTTTCAACTAGAGAGGCGCTACGAATATTATTCTTAAAAAAATCGGGGACGGTCTGGTAAAACCCAAATTGACGACCAAACTGATGCGGGCTATATGGCTCGATGATGAATGAGTTATTATACCTCAAAGGGAGGTAATTAAAACGTAAGCTCATGAAGTAATTTGACTCTAAATCTTTAGGGGCATCATTATCCACATAATAATAAGGACGATAATTGGTTAACATTGTTGGTGTCCAAACTATATCCTCCCTATTTTGGATGTGTTTTCTTGCATCCTTCTCGTCAAAGTACCTCCCAGCTCCCTCTCCTGAGTATGCCGCCATCAAAGGGACAGATGAACCCTTAGCAAGTGGATAATGAGTTTTGAGGTAATGTGCAAGCCAGCCGTAAACATAATGGATGGGAAAAAAAACTTTGACCTGATTAAGTTGGGAAGAATATGAAAT
This sequence comes from Nicotiana glauca, assembly GCA_026770625.1. NCBI lineage: Eukaryota > Viridiplantae > Streptophyta > Magnoliopsida > Solanales > Solanaceae > Nicotiana > Nicotiana glauca. Next base: position 23,998 of record MU701056.1, on the reverse strand, counting down.
CTTATTCAAACCATGATAAATACTTGTCGTCGCAAGGCTAATCTTTCTCTCGCTTGCCATCTTAAAAGTCTCAGACGAATGAAGTTCTCTGCCTTATAGGGAAACACAAAAGCACATAGCCAAATTGATAAGAAAGTTGCTATATATGTTTCATCTTTCTTGTCAGTCTCAACTTGGAGAATATAGCTTCTTGATCACTAGACCACCTAGTTATCTCGGGAATAACTCCGTTAGGATTATGTGTCGACTTTAGGCGCGTGAATTTTTTTTCCTTTCGCGGTGGGGCAGGTTTATATATTAAAGCTTTTTGTACAAAAAATTTGTCCACTTGCAAGGATACCTTTTGGTTAGCACCCGTACCTTCCTTGAGGTGATGTAAGGCAGCAAATAAATACTCGCAAGATCAAGGAATAAGTCTCATATGTTTTTCGTCCAAACCGATGAGTTCTCTTGTCTCAGGTGCCACTTATTCGTATGGATAACCACTATGGGAAGACCTCCAATGATATGTAAGTCCCAAAGAGAGATAGATAGTTCCCCAGCTGATGTAAGAAGTGTGTTCGTCTTGGGGCACCAAGCCTCACAAAATGGTTGCAAAATATTCAAGTTTCGTTCATAAGTGAAAAGTGAGGCATAGACAGCATCATAAATCTTTGTTGTACTCGGGGTTTGTTGGCTTCTGCCAAGTACATCTTCAGCCCATTCCCAATATCCTGGAATATGACTATACTCGCCCTAGATTGCTGTTGTATTTCCCCAACGTACTTCGCCTTGAATTATGCGACGCCCTAAGTTTGGAATGGTGCTAGAAATGTTTATGTGGCGATGGATTGGCGCTTGGAGAGACCACATCTTGGACAATGGATTAGAAGTAGAGTTGTGCTCCAAGGTCTAGTTTTCTACATGAAGGGAGTTCCTCAAAGAAGGCCATGAGGCTGCATACCGGCTAGCTTGTGGGGTGTGAACCAAGAGCTTGGTTTGTTCTATGCCATCTTCATTGTCGATTACGAGATATCTATGTTTGGAGAAAGGTGAGGGATAGTCTTTGAAATTTGCCATCTCTTCGGGCTGCAAAAGAAAAAAAAGAAAAAAAAAAGTCATCAAAGTCCAAATCAAGAAAATTAGAATGTTTCCATGGCGCGGATTCAATAGATCCTAATTCTATACTGGTAGAAGACCGCGATGTTCTTATACAAGCTGCCCTTGGCGGAGTAATTAACAGGGATAATACAAAAGGCATTAAAGCCAAATTCATTGTTGAGGCTGCTAACCATCCAACTAATCCTGAAGCTGACGAGATTTTGGCAAAGAAAGGAGGTGTTATTCTGCCAGACATATATGCAAACTCAGGAGGTGTTACTGTCAGCTTTTTTGAATGGGTTCAGAACATCTAAGATTTTATGTGGGATGAGGAAAGAGTGAACACTGAGCTAAAGGCATACATGAACAGAGGTTTTAAAGATGTCAAGGATATGTGCAAGACTGATAACTGCAATCTCCGAATGGGTGCCTTCATCCTAGACGTCAACCATGTTGCCAGAGCAACAACACTAAGGGGATGGGAAGCCTAGGAATGAGGCGAGGATTGCTTCTTCTTCAAATAAACACACACTCTAAAGCATGCTTCTGCATTTTCATTTCTGCACTTGCAAAATTTGACAAAAATTTAGCCATTTCAATAGTTTTTCTTGAACTTTTAAAAGAAAAATAAATGTTCTACACCGTCATTCTTACGAGTACAAGATGGCTTGAAAGCACTGGAATGGGCCACTTTGCTTGGTCTAATTCTCACTATAGCTACGAAATATATTGTAGCTAAATATAAAAATTTCCGTGGCTAAACACTTTAGCCACAATATTTTTTCCGTAGAATTTGTAGCAAAATATAGCGTAGCTAAAAGTTAGCTACAAACTTTACATGATCCGTGGCTAAGGACTAATACTTATTGCCACAAATTTTTTTTATGTTGTGTGACGCCCCAAAGGGTCATCACTTATTTTTTTATTCATTTGTGCTTCCGAGGCCTTGAAAACCTCAATTAGGGTTGCTTCGTTTTGCGTGCGCAGTCCGGACGCGTAGTCAGAAAACTTAAATATGAATTCTGTGAGAAAATGCTAAATTTTGATATTAAAATGAATAAGTTTAACTTCGGTCAACATTTTGGGTAAACGGACCCGGACCCATGATTTGTCGGTCCCGGAGGGTCCGTAGGAAAATATGGGACTTGGGCGTATGCCCGGAATCGAATTCCGAGGTCCCAAGCCCAAGAAATTAATTTTTGTGTGAAATTATTTTCTGAAAATAATTAAGGAAGTTGGAAAAGAAATTTGATTAGAAGACTATGATATCGGGCCCGTATTCTCGTTCCGACGCCCGGTACAAGTCTTATATATAATTTAAACACTTTCTGTAAAGTTTGGTTGAAAACGAACGTCGTTTGACGTGTTTCGGACTTAAAATGAAAATTTGATGTTTTATGAAAGTTTGGAAGAAATCATGGATTTTGAGGCTTAATTCGATGTTTATGATGTTATTTTGGCGATGTGATCGTGCGAATTAGTCCGTAGGATATTTTTGAGGTTGTGTGCATATTTGGTTTGGAGCCCCGAGGGCTCGGGTGAGTTTTGGATAGGTGTCGGAGTACAGTTTTGAACTTAGAGAAAATCTGAAATTTCAGTTCTGCAATTTTCGCATTTGCGAAGCGAGCCTAGGGGAAATTGTGCTGAGTTCGCAAATGCGACCAAATAGTTCGCAAATGCGGAANCCCCCCCATTTTTGCCAGTGTTCGCAAATGCGAACAAAATTTCGCAATTCCCATAAATGGTCGGGGTTCGTAATTTTCATATCTGCAACCTGCATATTTTTACACTTAGTCGAATTTTGAACCCTTTTTCGCCCCATTCTCAAAACACAACTCCTTAGGCGATTTTCCAAGAACGAGACTTCTTCCAAATCATTTGTAAGTTGACTTTCACTCATTTCTTTCAATCATTAACATCATTTAACATGTTTGCAACTTAAAATCAAATATTTTCATAGGAGAAATTGGGGGTTTTGGGGTAGAACCTAGGTTTTTTTAAAATTGGGGATTTGAACCTCAATTTGAGGTCCAATTTCAAAACAAATCATATATTTGGGTTCGTGCGGGAATGGGTAACCGGATTTTGGTTCGAACCTCGGGTTTTGACCACGTGAGCCTGGGGAGATTTTGGAATTTTGGGAAAAACTTTGGAAAATTTATTTTTATGCATTCAAATTGATTCATTTAGTATTTATTAAAGTAATTAAGTGACTTGTGACTAGATTCGAGCGGATTGGAGGTGGAATTACGGGGTAAAGCTATAGTTGAGTCTTGAGTTGAGTTCAAAGCATCGAGGTAAGTATTTGGTTTAACCCTAGCTTGAGGGATTAGGAGTCGAGTCATAATTGCTACTTGTTTGGTGTCGAGTACGACGTATGGGCATGGTGATGATTATCTATGCGTTGGTGTCAAGCATGACCGTTGGTCTTAAATTGATAATTGTGTATCCTTATTTGATCCTATAAAAGTTGTGACTGAATATTGGTATTAATAGTGCCAAGTAGAAGTTGAATAGGACTGGTTATAACTAACTTTTCCTTGTCGGGGTGTTTGAATTGTTGTTATTGTTTCCCTTGCCGGGAAGTTATTATTTTGATTGTTCCCTTGCCAGAATTGTATTGTGTATTGTGTTGGAAGTAAAGGGAGCGGATTGTACACCTACCACAAGTGATATTGAAAAGAGAGCGGGTTGTACGCCTACCACAAGATATTGAGAAATGGGATCGGGTTGCACGCCTGCAACAAGATGAATTAAAAAGAAAGTTGCCTTATATCTTTATTTTGTGCTAGAAGCTAAACTGTAGATGTACGCTCTATTATTCCTGATATGTTATTCCTACCTGTTGCCCCCCGAAGCATGCCCCCTCCCCCAACTTAAATTGTTATTTTCTTGTTGTTTCTCCGTTGTACTTGTATATATATATATATCTGCACAAGTTTATCTGGAGTCTGGTCCTAGCTTCATCACTACCTCGCCGGGGTTAGGCCAGACACTTACCAGCACATGGGGTCGATTGTGCTGATACTACACTCTGTGTTATTTTGCACAGATCCAGGTATTAGACAGCAGCTGCAGTAGCGCGGGAGTTAGCCTTCAGTCCAGCGAGATACCAAGGTAGTCTTGCAGGCGTCCGCAGGCCCGACGTCTCTTCTATCTTTATTCAGTATGTTATCTCGTGTATTTCGAGACAAACAGTTATATTTCTTTCATACGGTTGTATTTAGCACTCTTTGTAGTTCGTGAGTATGTGACACCAGTTCTTCGATAGAGGCTTATGTTAATTTTCCGCATTGTTGTTCAGATTCTTTAATTTAAGACTTTCGCTTATGTATTTTATTTCGTTGTTTTCATGATATTATTGATAGTTGTTAAAAGAAGTAAATTGGTTAAATAGTTAAAGGTGGCTTGCCTAGCTCTCATCAGTAGGCGCCATCACGACTCCCGAGGGTGGAAAATCCGTGTCGTGACATGTTGTAACTGTAATGATAAAAAATTCTTGCCACAAAAAACATACTTGTTGCAAGTGATTTCATTCTTTTACCACCACAAATAAAATTTATAACTACCTTCATATTGTAGCCGCAAGGTTTTGTGTTATAGCAAAAGATCTAATTTATTTGTCACGCAAGCTCAACTTGTGATTAGCTATGAATTCAAAAGTTCATAGCAACACATTATAGTATTTGGCACAATAATTTTTATATCGTAGCTAAAAATTTATACTTTTAGCTATGAATTCCATAATTTCGTAGCAATAAATTGAAGAATTTGTCACGATCAGCTTTAGCCGTAAAAATTTATATATTGTAGCTAACAATCCATAATATATCATCAAATATAGTATAAAAAAAAATTAGCAAAATATATTTAGTTTTTTTAATAAATGATATACATTAGTAAGAATACATAATTAAAAGTTAAACAATATCATTCAAGATAAATTAGAATACTAAAATATTGTTATACTCAAAACATAACAATATTTTTTTGCAAGAAAAAGAATAATTTCATACAGATCCACAGTACATAACTCTTTTATAACACGAATAATAAAGTTCTAAAAAAAACTAGCTAATGTGAGTCTGGAGAGGGAAGGTAACCATCAGCGGACAGTGAAGAGAAGTGAAAACTCATACGTGCTCCAATGCTTTTCTAATATCAGGTTCTGATGGCGAATTGAAAGATATTAGTAAATTGTAGTTGTACCATATGCGCAAAAGAAATTATTGTTCTTGTGGATATCAAGAAGGACGCAATAAAATAAGATCTTATAGCACTCCATCGATTATTTTACCTCGTTACACCACCTCCTGATCCAGCAAGACTGTCATGTTACCCTTTTGATTTTGCAGGACTGCCACCTTGTATTTCTACATTTATGAAGGAGTCATAAATTCTGACATGTATATAAAAAAAAATGACATCCACACCATAAGTTTATTACATTAATAGTTGGCACTTGTCAATCACGTTGTACTAAATGACATTTTCTTTGGCAGGATAAGATTCTGCCAGAAATAACAACCTGCTTCTTTAAAACCATAAGATTGTTAGTGCAATGTATATACCAAAAAATTACAAACCGTTCAAAAGATAAGTCTTATTTAGCAGTTCTTAGTTTGAAGCACAACACTATAAGAAAATACTACCAACCTCATAAGCTTTATTTCTTCTTAGTATCTGATAACTAGGTGTTCTGAAGTCTTGTAAATTCTTAAGTTCGTAACTGCCCAAAAAATTATATTTTCATATTTCTCGGCTCAAGAAACGAGCACAAGCTAAACCAGTTCAACATCACACATGTTTCATAACAACAAATATGACTAGAGTAAAATATTATTATTCTAAATAAAATTTCAGAAGTCCTAAAGATTTTAACAAGAATTTTGTGAACACTCCATCCTTCACGAAGTAGTATATCTAATTGATTTTGTTTTGAAAAAGAGTGAAGTATCATACATACCTCATGATTATTACACTTGTTTGTTTCTATTCAGGTTTAATTAAAAAGAATGAACCTAATCACTATACTGCAACATAAATTTGGAGCATATGCCAACAAATGATTGTGCTAATGCATCCCATAATTTCACACTTTTAAGCTGTTGGAGTATTTATACGACATATTTGAGAAGTTTTTCCACAATCTCAGCAAATTCATTGGATAGCATCTAGAAGTATTTAGGAGTTATGGATTTATCCTAATTGCTGCATTGAAGTTTTAGAAATAAAGGAATGGTAATATCTTAACAACCAGCTCTTCTTCACCTATTTACATCATTGTAGCCAATATAAAAAGGCTTGTTCAGGCTTAGTACTACGGAAATTAAGATTCAACTACTAATTTTCATACACAAACTAATTTAAACATATTACAAAAGGCAAATATAGGAATTAAAATTTACGAAAAAGACCCTCCATTCATAATAGGAGAGATTCCTAATTCATTGCTTTGAATTTGGTAATCTTTTAAATTCTTGGCACTTATCAATATAGCTAAAGTCAGGATTGCTATTGCACTGCCATAATGTAATGATGAAATTGAAAAGAACTATTCTCGATCAAGAATCCTAAGAAAGCAATGACAACAATCGAAATAATTAAGAAGAGAAACAAAAGAAAAACTAGGTGGCCGTACCTTGACAATTTCTGTTTTTCAAAGTAAGAGGAACGAGGGTTTTATGGATTTTAGAGTAGGGGTGTGCATTCGATTTATCGATTCGATTTTGACCCTTATCGATAATTACTTATCGATTATCGATTTGCACATATGCTTATCGTTATCGTTTCAATAAGTTTTCGATTTTTTCGATTTCGATTTATCGATTTTGGGGGCTTATCGATTCGGTTATCGATTACACCAATAAGAAAATTTATGGGATTCCACGGAAAGTATATCGCTATAAACGAGTCTAACTAATATTGACAAAAAGAAGCTAAAATAAGATGAACACCATTTATAACATAAAAATTGTGTCAACAAGCACATGCAATAAAACTAAAGTAAGGGATCAAATGTATGTCACCAACACTCCAACAGTATAAAAAAGCAAAACAAAATACATCATGACGGCTAATTCTATTTTCCATTAATTTGAACTTCATTCTCTTGATCTTTAAATATGATCACTTCCTTAAATGTGATAGAGGAAATAATAGGGTAATGAACTTAGGGCAAAGGAAAGGGTATAAATTAGGGAAAATAATATTGTATAGCCGCTTTCAAAATAGTAGCGGAATATATATACATTCTGTATGTTATATTAATCTACACAAATAGGTAATTACTCATTTTACAAGTGTCTACAGTTTAGGGGTGTGCATTCGATTTATCGATTCGATTTTGACCCTTATCGATAATTACTTATCGATTATCGATTTGTACATATGCTTATCGTTATCGTTTCAATAAGGTTTCGATTTTTTCGATTTTTTCGATTTTTTTTATTTCGATTTCGATAATAAATAATCGATTCGATTTATCAATAAACCGATTCGAATGCACACCCCTACTGAGGAAGGGTTAGAGTGGGAGATGTGCGGATATCTTTTTTGGGGAATGAGTTTTGGATTCTAAATATTTTAGGTCTTAAGGGAATGGAGAGATTTGGGCTTTAATCTTTTTCTTTTCTTTTTTTCGTTTATATTTTTTATTTGTAACGTTGCCTTTAACTTTTCATATACTTTGTCACACAAATGAATACCTACGTGATAGGGGTGGCAATGAATATTCGAAAAATTTTATGTAAATCTATAACCGCACCGATAATTAGGGTAGGTTTTTTATTTTATAAAAATAAATCGAAAAAATATCGAACTGTACCGAATAAATTTTACATGTAGAAAATATATTTATTTGGTAAGTTTAAAAATAATAATGCATTAAATTTTCTTTGGGCCTTGGAACTATGAAAACTATTACAAGCCAACAAGTAATTAACTCAAAATACTAATTCCTAAAACCTATTATGCTACTTCTACTTAAACTAAGTTATTTTAAGTATCTTTATTAGCAAGACACAAAGTATTCTAGCGATTATGAACAGCAAACTACAATGTATTGAATATGTTTTCTTTCTTATAGTTCAGATTTATCTTTTTGAATATTTTATCTTTTGTAGAGTTTATTCTTGAGTCCCATCTTGGTATATCTTTGAACTCGTGGGATTTATATTCTCTTTGCCTTTGTTTGATTTCTTTTATGTTGTTGTAGAATAGTTGATGGATCTATATTCTAGCCATCTTTTTTTAATTCATCACCCTTTAAATAGTAAAAATGTCTAGAGCGTTTTGCTAAATCCTATAAAAGAACGTTTGTTATTGCATTTTACTTCTACTAGTGAATTTTACATGATATTTTAAAAAATACCGAAAATTGACTGAACCGTACCGATACCGAAGAGAAACTGACATGATTGGGACGGTTTCGAAAAATCTAATTTTGGTTATAAATAATAGAATAACCAAAAAAATGGTATGGTACAAATTTTATAAAATAACCGTCTAAACTGAACCTGACACCCCTACTACACGATATTACGTAAAAACTAAAAACAAAACTAATGTAGTAATAATAAAATTTTGCTAGCAAAACAACAAATAAACAAAATGGGAACTAAGTTATTGTGTAAATAATGTTTTGAGTTTAGATTGTAGAAAAAATTAAATTGTTATAAAAATTTCATTTAAAGTGTAAATAGAATATTTTTAGAATTAGTTGCAATACTTATACATCTATAAGGGATCGTTTGGTTTGAAGACAAGTTATTATGAGATCAATTATGAGAGGATTAATTATTCTAGTATTATTTCTTGTTAACTCTTTGCCATATCGTATTAATCCTGGAATGTCAATTTTACTTCTTTATCATAGGATAACTTATCTTGGAATTACTATTCTACCATCTACATGTATAGGTTAATTCGACATTTTTAGTCTTGGGATAACAATCGCAGGATTAGTAATCAAAAAGGAATATGGCAATACTAAATTTTTATTTCAGAATTATTTTTGCTTATCCATCACATCAAATGACCTCTGACAATTTGTTTCCTTTTATACAGATTGATTTTATAGATGTATATAACATTTAACATCTAAATTTTATTTTGTTTTTTATTAAAATATATCCAAAAAAAATTTAAATTTATTTATGTCATAAAAGATAATAAAATAATTTTCTTTTAAAATTTCAAATGATCTTCATATTTCATTAATCAAAAATTTTAAAAACTAATACAATATCAATAAGGTGGAACATGTGAACAAATATTAAAATATAAACAGTTTCTACTTTTATATTTTTCAATGGTTTTTCCCTAGTTAACAGAGTTTTTTTTTATGTTCCCAATTTTTCCACTAAAATTTACAAAATTTATTAAAGGTATATCTCCAACAACAACAACGGCCCAGTATAATCTCATAAGTGGGGTCTAGGGAGGTATGTCTCCAACAAATATAAATATATTATTTTTTTACTTTATAAAATAATAAACATATAGAATAATAAATATATAGATATTTAACCAATGATGTTATAGGGAGATAGTTTTACATGAGTGTACAATTATAATGATGGATGTTGATAATATAGGAAAATATTGTTATAGAGATATAAAATATAAAATAAAAATCAATTCCAAAGAAAACTTATTGTTATAGTGAAATAATGGTCTAAAAGGTAACTGTTATAGAAAGATTAGATTGTAAATGATCTATTATTAAAGAGTATTGTTTACATTTTAATTATATATTTAAAATTAATAAAAAAAATTAATTGTATACAATGATTAATTTTTCTCTATTATACCAAAACTCTAACTCTTTTTATTAAAAATTAATTAATTAAATATTTCTATAACATGTTACAAGAATATAGTTGCTTAAATTCTATATAATTTTTTATTCACACATTAATTGTAAATAGTTTCATTATTTTTAGTTATAATTCCTATATTATGAATTTTATTGCATAAAATATATGAAAATTATATAAAAATGTAACAACTATTTCCTCATTTTTTATATATCTTGAAGCAAAAATATTCATTTAGCTACAAGATGTTATTCCAATAGTTTAATGTGGCTAAGAGTTTAGTATTTTATGGTTAGTTTTAACTCGCGGAAAAAAATTAATGATTAGCTACAAAATTTTATCATATCAATAAAATTGTAGATATGTCGTTTCTCATGAAAAACAATTATATCTACTTATTAGTCTAATTCTTTATAATTGTCTTGGTCTAATTCTTTATTACTAATGAAACAAAAAATGTTAGAATGGGCGCAAAGGTCTAAATGGATGAAATAGCCTTCGACAGTCGGGTCATATTGAGAGTAATCTCTCCGATAGTCGGGCCGCATTGAGAGTAATCTCTTCGACAATCGGGTCATTTTGAGAGTAATCTTTCCGATAGTCGAGCCACATTGAGAGTAATATCTCTGATAGTCGGGTCATTTTGAGAGTAATCTCTCCAATAGTCAAGCCATACTGAGAGTAATCTCTCCGATTGTCAGGTCATATTGAGAGAAATCTCTCGATAGTCAAGCCACATTGAGAGTAATCTCTCCGATAGTCGAGCCACATTGAGAGTAATCTCTCCGATAATTGCACCTTGAGAGTATTCTCTCCGATATTCGGGCCGAGATGAGTGCCCATTCCTTCATACCTTAAAACACCCTTCTTCATGCGTGGATCATCTCGTTAAACAAGAACATATATCTTTCTTGTTTGACCTACAAATAAACAGTAAAGGAAGAAAAGCACAAGAAATTACCTTTGCGTAATGCTTTCAAGTCGTTAAAAGTAGACTCAAAGTGGTTTGCAAACGCTGAAAATGATGTTAATAGAATAAAATTTATATTGTATTTAATACAGTTTTCAAAATGTACTGTAGAACGTATGGGTTGAATGTGGGATCGGGTGTAAGGCGGTCGAACACTGTTTACTCCAAATAGAATTCGAATTGTAAGACATGTGCAGTTTCTACTCCAAATAAAATTCAAATTGTGAGATACCGTGAAAAGTTACCTTAATTTGGAGTCTTTCTCCTCAAAAGTTCTAAATTCTAATGCTGTGTAGTATTTGTACGACTCACGTGTGCCACATCAAAGCAATACAGGGACTTTTCCTTGGCAATAATCACAAATGGGACAATTATGCCGTTTTCATCAATAAACTTTCCAAAAAATAAAAAGGCTTGGAAAGTTTCAATTGGAGTTAGCTAAAATGGCACTTCAAGCCTCGTCTTTTAAGTTGGACACATCTAAGTAGGGGTATTTGTAGGCATCTAAATTTTATTGAATTTTAACACAGATAAATTGCTAAGTCATAATACTGAAGTCCTGAATTAGAGTTAAACATGCGGAAATCCAAATTATAAACCAGCTACATAGTCCAAAAAATCCGGTGTCACAAGTTTGAGCCTCTAATACATGAGTATCAACCTACTACATATCGTTCTCTAGGAATGCGAAAATAAAGTAAATAAGATAGAAGGAAGATCAGTACTGCGAACATCAAATGCAGCTACCTCGGTACTCCCAGAAATGATGCTAGGCAGAGAAGTCCTCACACGGCCTCAGGTGTACTTGGATCTGCACGCAAGGTGCAGGGAGTAATGTGAGTACTCCGACCCAATGAGTAATAAACATAAATAAAGGCTGAGAATAAGAAATCTTGAATAGGCACAAAGTAATTTTATAAATACAGCAACTTGAACCCAGTAGTATAAAATCAGTACACCAATGAAAACAATTATGAAAATACCACAACAGATAAATAAGTAAATGACAATCAAATATGCAATGCAACACATAGACTGGTACTCTCCAGTACCCGTTGCGGCGTACAGCCCGCTCCATTTATTTATCGTCGACGGCACTCACTGGGGTGTGCAGACTCTGGGAGGAGCCCCTTACGACCCAAGCGCAATAATAAGCCATCTCGTGTCATCACTAGGCCCTCGGCCTCATATCAATATCAATACAATACTGTTGCGGCGTGAAGACCAATCCCATACTCAATCCAAAATCACATAAGTCTCTCGGGCACAATAATATAGAAATATTCAGCCCAAACTTTATTTAAACTATTAATTAAGTTTCTAGTTTGAGAAAAGGTGACTGAGTTTGAAAAACAGTATTAAATACTAGGACTGAGTTCAATAATATAAAAAATGGTAAGAAACCAGTAATAGCAATCCCTGAAGGGTTCAATCAATTGGCACGAAGCCCAAATATAGCAATCAGCTCAATTATAATGATAATAAGTAAATTTCAGACAATTACGCAGTATAGTCATCTACTGGGATGGACCAAGTCACAATCCTCAACGGTGCTCTATTCCACGCTCGCTACCTAGCGTGCAAGTCACCTTAATATAACACTACGATGTACAAATATGGGGTTTCAAACCCTCAGGACATCATTTACATCTATTACTCATCTCAAGCCAGCCAAAATCCTAGCTCGTTATGCCCTTGCCTCTCGAATCGACCTCCTCACGCGTTGAATCTGATCAAAACCACAACGAATACGTTACAATATGCCATTGGAACAATACCCAATCGAAAATAATCAAAAAATAGCAAAAATCTCGAAATTAGAAAAACTCGAGCCCACTTCTCAAAACTCTGAAATTCTTATACCAACTGGTTCCTTATCTCGCCACGAGTCTATACATAAAAAGAATACCAAAATCGGAGTCTGAATGACTCCTCAAATCCCAATTTGAAATATTAAAACTCAAGGCTTAGTTCTTCCCCTTTTTGCTAAGTTTCCATATATTTCAAGGTGAATTTCACAATAAAATCGTGTTTTAGTTCATATGGCTTATCTCCAATCAATCCCAGTCAAAATCCTCTTCAATTCTCATCCAAAAGCTCTCAAGGATGCTCAACAATGGTAAAAATAAGACTTAGTTCGCGGATGAAATGTTAATAAAAACCCTTTTGTCCAGCTGACCTTACTTCTACGCGATCGCAGCCCCAGGCTTGCGATCGCATTGAACAAAATTTCCAGCTCCATTTTTTTACACTACGCGATCGCAAAAACATCCCTGCGATTGCAATGACCAAACACTTTACCTTACGCGATCGCAGACGCACCCACGTGATCGCGATGAACAAAAATCCAAACTCCCAAGATTCCTCTATGCGATTGCAATAACACTCCTGCGATCGCACTGCATGAACTCCTGACCCTATGCGATCGCGAACACTACCGTGCGATTGCATAGAACAACTGACCAACCCCCCAAAAATCCTTCTATGTCATCGCAAAGCCTCTCCTGCGATCGCATAGAGCAAAACTCTGCAGCACTGACCTGCAATTTTCTGCAGCATCCAAGGTCCCAAAAACCTTCCGTTGGCCATTCGAAATCACCTTGAGGCCCCCGGGACCTCAACCAAAAGCAACAACACACCCTAAAACATCATTCAAACTTGTTCCAATCATCAAAACACATCAAACAATACTAAATTCATCCATCCTCACCGGATTCAAGCCTAAGTTCTTAAAAAACTTCTGAAACATGCATTTGATAAAAAAACCCAACCAAAACACCTCCGAATAACCTGAAATTTTGCACACACATCACAAATCACCTAAATAAGGTACTGCAACTCTCAGAAATTCCATTCTGACCCTCGGATCAAAATCTCACCTATCAATTGGATTTCGCCAAAATACTAACTTCGCCAATTCAAACCTAATTTTACACCGGACCTCCAAAACCACTTCTGATCACACTCCTAAGTCAAAAACCATCCCCCGAAGTTAACCGAACCATCAAAAATCATATCCGAGCCCTCTAACACATAAGTCAACATACAGTTGACTTTTCCAAACTAAGCCTTCCTTAAAGAGACTAAAAGCCTCATTTTCTTCTAAAATTAATCCAAGCCAACTCGATCATACAAGACACTGATAATGAAGCATAAAGAAGCAGGAAATGGGGGAAACGGAGTGGTAACCCATGAGACTACGGATCGGGTCATCACATCCTCCCCAACTTAAACAAACGCTCATCCTCGAGCGTACCCAGAGTTGTTCTAGAAGACAACCAATAGCTGAATAACATTACCATGCATATACCTGGGGGTGATCCCACGTCACCCTATCTCACATAGGTCCGATAACGTAACATAGCTGAAATTTCACAATCCATCCTAGTCCATAAACCATAGAACCACACTTTTACTTCTGAAACCATCAATACGATCAAAACCTCACACCTATACTCTGAATAGTCCCGAACCAGCTGTAATAGCCCATGCCTGCAACCTTAGGTGAAATTATATGATATACCACATAACTCAAACATATGCAGTGATGACTTCCATTCACAGCAGTTGCCTACAATAACCAAATACCGATAGAAAACCTTTTATTAGCTAAAGTCTCATTCAAACACTTTCATATACTACCAATGATAAATGAAGCACGTAATAAAACATAACCATTTCTCAGATCAGTCATCCATAATGTTACTTCTCCTTTGGCAAGGACCATAGCAAATTTCTGAACCGAACCTCGATATTTACCCATCAAACATGCTGAAATCGAATCGATTTGCATTTTTTACAGGCCCCCAACGATCTTATCTACTCCAACATAATTACTCTGGTGACATGACACACCAAGACAGGCTAAGGCCACAACTTGCGTAGTCCGCGCACCAATAAGAAACAATCAGAACATACTCACATCATGAAATTGACTCAAACGAAAGAGTCGTACCGCAAGCTCACCAATATCATCACATCACACGGCTGAGAACCCGTCTCACTCCATAGAAATAGAACACACAAATTTGACCCGCAAGGTCATATTTCCACACAGTTTTGCTGCTGTCACACCTTCCTTTTTTCACTACACCCTCGTAAGAGGATATAATAAAAGGGAGTTTTTCCAATTAAAGGACAATCGAAACGGTATTCGTTTTGTTGAGATTTAGAGTCGCCACTTAAGAGATTTATGGTGTCCCAAGTCACCGGTTCAAATCTCGAATCGAGGAAAATGATTGACTCTATATTACATTCCGCGAACCAGAAATCCGGGTGAGGAATTCTGTTAACTCGGGAGAAGGTGTTAGGCATTCTCGAGTTCCGTGGTTCTAGCATGATCGCTCAACTGCTACATTTGGCTTAAATTATCTGATTTTAAATAATTATGAACCTATGTGCAAATTTCAACTTTTAACTGCTTTTATTTACTTTTTTTTAGAGAACTGCAATACTATTAAAACATGTCTCGAATCCTAAAGCTCGAACTGGGGTTAATAAAAGCTATGGTCACGCCATTAGCACTTTGCTTGGCATGACTCTCCTCGAGTTATCCTATTTAAAGGTTTCCATATTAATTTGCGATAGCCCTAAAATTGGTTATGAACTAAATGATATAGATCGCCTCAACTATTTACAATGCTTAACTACTTAGATGCGAGGATGCTAGGATTCTTATTATCTTACCAAATTAAGAACTCAATTATGTTCATCAATGTTAGCAAAGAATGACCTGCATTTTAATTGTCACAAAGATATCCGTCAGGCCTACGTATGGACGCCTGCATCCACAGACTCAGCGGACTGAGCAAATGGGTTCCCAACGAGGCCCAATTCGGCCACTGGACGGGAAAAGGAATGTAGGGATAATTGGGCCAAAATGACAGCCCAATGTTTACGAAACCTATGCCAAGTAGCCTTCACGAGGGGTTTCATTTCGAACCCCCAAGATGACAGTCGACACCATATCATGATTCAATACACACAAATATTCACGGAATATAATGCTGGTGTGTGAAGAAGAACACATTTATGTGAGCCAACTAAAACATCAAAATATGGTACCGAAACAGTTAAGAAGCTATAACATTTAAACTAAAACTGCTGAAACTGGATACCAAACAACTCAACAGGAATACTTAGGACTGATCAACCATTGCAAAGCTACAATCCCAAAATATATTTCTATGAGCAGGAAACTTATCTCATGAAGTGAACAAACAAAATAGTTTTTATTGAATTTCAACAACTACAGTTACTTTCTAACAAATAACCTATATACCTAACCCAGCAAAAACTTATCTGAAATCAGCACCTAATGAATGGGAGATCCAATGCAATAAATTCTATGTGTAAAGTATAGGACTATTAACTAACACCACTCACATGAGAGTCTTTACCAATACATATTGGAATCATAAATCAGGACTTTAAACCTTACAACTGATCAGGTAAGACTTATCATATTCAATTTCATGTCTGAGTCCTATTGATTGCAGCCAACCTAGTAAACATGCATTATACTAAAACCAAAAATGTGATACAGGAACAAAGGCCTAAGTTAAAGCTAAAACGTGTTGAATCCTCTTTCATTTCATTCAGCAAACCAACACTTCATACATGGTCTCAGATTCAAATGTGTACCTGGAAATGAAGGAAAGGAGAAGTGAGGAAGTAGTGTATAGCAGCAGTAACAGCAAACAAAGACTTCAAACTCAGAAAGTGATAGAAAAATAGTTTCAGACCCACAACACACCAGCAGACATAAACCAAAGTTGAATGGACCAAACTCAAACCACTCTCGAACCCAAATGACCCAGGAGAAATTGAAACAAAGGTGGAAAACCAATGAAACAGTAAGAACTAATGCAACTTCTGTATTTTTTTTAGTATTAAGCTCTCAATGTACCTATCCTCTCAAACACTCTCTGTATTTTCGTGAGTTCGTCTTAAACTCCCAGCTTTGCAGAAATGTTTTCCCTCAGTTTTTCAGACTTCCTATATTTCTCTCTTAGGTTTCTTTTTTCGTCTATATTTCTCTGTCTCCCCCTTTTAAGATCTCAATGTCACCATTTTATATATCCCCCTTAAACCTTTTCCAGCTCTTAAAAGCATTAGAGGCCTGCATTTCCACTTTCAATTAAGAACTATCCCCCCCCCCCAATCATATTCTTTGAATTTCCAGGCTATAAAGACACTAAGCAGGGTGTTAGGTTCACTATTAATCCCTTTTTTAATTCTGGTATGGGCATGCCTATATTTTAATCAATGGTATGGGCATGCCTATATTTTAATCAATGGTATGGGCATGCCTATATTTTAAATTAATTCCCCTTAACCTTCTCATTAACCATTAAACCCCCCTGCTATTTAATTCCAGAACAGCCTGGGTCAAATTTGACCCAAGGCAAATCACATTCGGGCTTGCAGCCAATTGAACTAACCTATGTCTGACCCTCAAATGGGTCATGGATCAATGACCTGGCTAATTGACCCATTTAAACCTCTTAAACCAACAAAACACATTCGAAACCAAACAAACGGTTCAAAATGACAACTAAAAATAACAGCAATTTCGAGTAATTTCAACAAAAGTCTAACTGACTATGAAATTCAGATTAATACATGAACCAACCTATTTATCAATTTGAAGGGGAAGACTTCTAACATACACTTAACGAAGAACAAGACTGACGAAACTGGACCAAATAAAGAGTCTGAAGGAGAAGGGAGAAACAAAAATGAAAGATAATGAACAAATTAACAACAAAGAAAAGAGAAAGCAATACCTTAGAGATTCAGACCGGACTCGAATTAATTTTTGAAAGGTCTTTTAATTTTTCGACCGGACTAGACCTTAAACTTGGGTTTTCAAGTGAAAACCCAAAGCTAAGGTCCAATCCGTTCAAAGAATCCCTTACAGGCCTTTTGTATTTTAGGGCTCGTGAACTTAGGGTTCAGATTCGATATTCGAGCATTTTGAGGGGGATTCGGGGGAAACTGGTAAGGGATTTGGGGTGAGGGTGGTCCAGTGATTATATGGTATCAATTTGGGGGTATTTGGGGAGGGTTAAGGTTTGACTGACCTCTTTTGATTTAAGATTCGAGGGGCTTGGGCAAGATTCGAGGGAAACGAACAAGGGTTTTGGGAATTTGGCAGTCATCGGAGCCGGCGCCGTCGGGTTTACATCGATGGAAAGGGGTGGCGGCTATGGTTTGGGGGTCGTCTCTGAGAGACGAGATGCTGAGGGTGGGGTGTTTGAGAGGGGGGTAGGGTTTGTTTGGTTACTTAAATACTTAGGAGACGGGCTAATTTGGTCTGTTGGATCAAATGATTTCGATAGTTCAGATCTGTTTGGACCTTCCAAACAAGGTCGTTTGGTTTATAGGGTGTTGGACCGGTTCAAGGGAGGATCGGGTTCGGTTGGTGGATAAATATATGGACCGTTCGTTCAAATTAATGGACGGCTCAGATCAGCCAACCTGAAACGACGTCGTTTCATCAATGCTGGAGACGGACTGGACCGTTCGATCTAATGAGATCGACGGTCCGGATTGAGTGTGACAAAAATGATGTCGTTTGGATGGTCGAAATGGCTTAATCAATTTGGATCGGATGGGGGGGGAGGGTAATTTGGGTTGTGTAAGGGTGTTTGGACGTTTGGGCTTGGGAACTTAATTAAAATTGGCCCAATTTGATTTCCTTCCTCTTTTATCAATTAAAATCAAAATCCTAAATTAAATTACAAAAATCCAAATTAACTAAAAATATTAAGTATCTCTGAATAATAATTATTATCAATAATTAAATACCAAATTAAAAGAAAATCAGGATTTAACACTAAACGCTAAAATGCCAACTACGCTATTTTTTTGTGAATTTTTTCATTTTTGCAAAACAAACACTTGCTTAATTAATCTAAAAATGTGAAATCAAATCCTAAATGCAAAACAATGCAACATATTTTTGTATTTTTCATTAATTAAATAAAATACGAAGGCACAGACAAATGCAAATAATAACAAAAATATCACAAAAATTAACCAAATTGCACACAATAAAACAGACAATTTTGTTTGATTTTGTGGGAGTAATTCATGTGAGGCAAAAATCACGTGCTCACAGCTGCAACGTGTGATCCTATCCAAACACTGCTCTACATGAAACACCTCAAGTCACTATGCTCGAAATCGACAACCATGCTCAATTGATATCTGGAACCAAAGCAAATCATTACACCTAAGGTGAGACAGATAACATATACCACGCAACCTGATAGGTCATAATCGATACTCTATTCACCGAGCAGCACCCAATTACTCTTCCCGCTCGACTTCCACTATGTATTCCCAGTAGAACCGCACCACATGTGCCCATAACCAACAAATCATAACGTCTCACAACAAAGAAAAACAACTCTTAGATCTCCCCAGATCACTAACAAGCTCAATAACGATTGATTCGACCTATCCCTCAACAATACAATTCGGGGCCAACTAAGCCAACTCAAGCTAGAACACGCATCCACATTGACCTGCCAACGAACTCATCATCAAGGAAGCCATATCTCCTACCGGAGCCATACGATACGGTGCCCAGCACCAAATCAATACCGAAATCCACAACCTCGCCCGACGATATGCCCGGCCACAAGAAACGCATCCGTAAAGTGCCTCAACAACGGAACTGAATTAATGGTAGAAACCTCTGCACTGACACCCATCACGAAGGCCCAATTAAAAAAACCCTCCTAGTTGTCCGCTGGTCTTGAAATATAAACCACTCTGCTAGAACATAATCTGACGCGCCTCGCCACTCAACCCGTGGCATTTCTGGCATAGCCCATAGCGCAATACTTCAAAATAACCCAACACTGAGACAACTAGTCTTCACCCCAATATCATATCCAAAATCTAACTTACCAAGCAAGGAAAGATCCACTCGGGCCTCCAAATCCCTGGTAGTTGCTATACAGTGCCGACACACACGATCTATAACCACATCATAGCCTGTATATGAGAACTTCCGTCTCCACATCCACACGGCACATGAATTATCATATTCGATTTCAATTTTGCCGTCTGAACACGTGCACACCTTTAATACCCAATCATTTCACGATAAATACTCTAAAATTTCCCTGTGCCACCAAGCAACCCGAATACCACCAGTCGATCCAACGAGAAAGTGCTGCAGTTCTACCAAAGTATCATTAGCTTAATCACATTACCCTTTTTCTAAGACATATACTCTCGTCAAATCACTTCCAATTAGCAGTACCATTTCCTTGGTTATTTGAGGCTACCCGTAGCTTAAGAGTTTTATGAACTTCCTTTCAGAATTGAATTGTAATCTAGCACACGCCAGTCTCGGTCCTCTACAACATACCGCATATACCATACCATCCAAGGATAACATGAAAACTTTTATCTCCCTTCCGAGCCATAGAAATCTACGTACTCAACTAGTCAAGAACTTCCATTGATCCCATCTAGAAGAAAATCACTACACATCCCATGCCTCTCACATTCGTAGAAAATGCATTTCTCCAACGACGATAGAAACCAACAAGAACTCTCCCAATTCCGTTTGCACAAATTAACTGCCAAGACCGAATCCTTCTAACTAGACCAAGCTAAGCAAGCCATCAAAACCCAAGAGCATTGCTGCAAAATACCTGTAAGAACACATTACCTCGAACACATACAAAGAAATAACCATATCCTTACCATATCGATTTGGTCTACTATCAAGCTACTCTATCTATCTAAATTTCCTTCCGATTCATCATCAACTTGATATTCCCTCTTGATGTAGCACCACAATGCCTCAACCCAGGCTTACCACACGAGACCCAAGCACAAGACCACACTGTCTAAGACCCATAAGCCACTGAATACTCTCTCAAATGTTCCCAGAAACACCACATTCCAGAATACTTTAGTCTGAAGAACTTCATGCAAATCTAAATTTGTTTCCTTTACTTTCCAGATACTGATACATAGGATCCCATAATTAACATAAAAATACTACAAGTCTTGACCTTTTCCAATGAAAACACAGTCTCTAATCACATACACAACTTTGAGATACCCGATTGTTTCCTGTAGAGTCTTGAACACGTTAGAACCATTCTAGAAAGTCGTTCACTCTTATTCAAATTGCAACTTACCTGACCTAACGAACAGAACCACTCATGCCTCATTGGCACTCCGATACCGCAAAATGAAATCCTCATCCCAATACAACATAGCAACTTCCTGCCCTATACACCGAGCATTCTTTACCAACAACTCTAGACATTCCATAAATCCTCATACCCTATGAAGCATAATATAACCCTTGTCAAAATTTTCCTTTACTCTAGCCATAGCTGATTCACTCGCATGCGCCAAACTAGAACCAACATAGCACCTAACCGTGCAATCAACTGCTCACAGCAGACTCCCTCACTTGGCTCGAAGCCATAGATCAAAATACGCTCAATAACTCATAACACTGTTACTCTATTGATGCCAAAATACCATAGTGAGATTAAACTCAAATCCTTTGTAAGCCTGAGCAAACACAAATCATCTAGTACTTTAAATCTTTGCAACTCTCGCAACAGTTAATCCCACTCTCTTAAGCGACCTAAAATTTCAAATTTCAACATGTACTTTTCACTTACACATGATATTCAAGCATACACATAAGGATCACACCACCTGCTTCGCCTCAATCTAACATTTCTGCATACCTTCCATCGTCATACATATTACATAGTCATTTAGTCTTCCTGGGTCTGAACTCATACCGCCACATGAAATGCACTTCACTCTCCAACTAGGAGACACGAAAAGATTCTTCACGCGCCCATAACTCAGACTACACATCGAATCACAATAGAAATCAAACACTTAATAGTTCATCTATTATCCAACCGACTTCCTTATCACTATCAAGTCATATAGATACATTTCGCAGTACTATCATACACATCACATAGCTAACCAATCGCCATTCCCGCTAATAGGGACAATACCGAACATATAAGTTCAAAACACTTGCTCACACAACCAGCACCTCGGTGCTCAAGCCATAGGCAAAGATTCAGCCTCAAGTCTTTCAGACTGACCCAACATCAGCTCACAGAGATCACATCTCGCCCCTCGATCGAGGACTCACAAGCCATCAAGGCACATCTGATACTGAGCGCTCGTGTGTGCATGCGAATGCATGGAAGGAATTTCAAGAGTTAAATTTCAAGCTGAATCAAGGACGCACGATAAAAATTCTAAGAATATGAAGTTTTCCTAAAGGTTCTGCAGCCTCTTGAGGATAAATACAAACGTCTCCGTACCGATCCGCGACACTCTACTAAACCTCCTCATGACTCGTGAGACCTAGTAACCTAGGCTCTGATACCAACTTGTCATGACCCCAATCCCGATCGTGATGGCGCCCAACATACTGCTAAGGAAGCCCGACCAATTCAATAACCTTAACCATTTTTATACTGTTCATGAATTAATTAACACAGATAAATTGCTAAGTCATAATACTGAAGTCCTGAATTAGAGTTAAACATGCAAAAATCCCAATTATAAAACAACTACACAACCCGAAGAATCCGGTATCACAAGTCTGAGACTCTAATACATGAGTATCAACCTACTACATATCGTTCTCTAGAAATGCTGAAATAAAGTAAATAAAATAGAACGAAGATCAGGACTGCGAACGTTAAATACAGCTACCTTGATACTCCCAGATATGATGCTAGGCAGAGAAGTCCTCACACAACCTCAGGTGTACCTAGATCAGCACGCACGGTGCATAGAGTAAAGTGAGTACTCCGATCCAGTGAGTAATAAACATAAATAAAGGCTCAGAATAAGAAATTCTGAATATGCACAAAGTAATTCTATAAATACAGCAACTTGAACCCAGTAGTATAAAATCAATACACCAATGAAAACAATTATGAAAATACCACAACAGATAAATAAGTAAATGAGAATAAAATATGCAATTCAATACATAGATCGGTACTCTCCAGCACTCGCTACGACATGCAGCCCACTCCATTTATTTATCGTCGACGACGCTCACTGGGGGTGTGCAGACTCCGGGAGGGGACCCTTACGGCCCAAGCGCAACAATAAGCCATCTCGTGGCATCACTAGTCCCTTGGCCTCATATCAATATCAATGCAATATCACTGCAGCACGCAGTCCGATCCCATACTCAATCCAAAATGACATAAGCCTCTCGGGCACAATAATATAGAAATATTCAGCACAAACTTCATTTAAAAATATTAATTAAGTTTCTAGTTTAAGAAAAGGTGGTTGAGTTTGCAAAACAGTATTAAATACTAGGACTGAGTTCAACAATATGAAAAATGGTAGGAAACAAGTAATAGCAATCCCTGGAGGATTCAATCTATTGGCACGAAGCCCAAATATAGCAATCAGCTCAATTATAATGATAATAAGTGAATTTCAGACAATTACGCAGTATATTCATCTACTGGGACGGACCAAGTCACAATCTCCAATGGTGCTTTACCCCACGCTCGCTACCCAGCGTGCAAGTCACCTCAATATAGTACTACGATGTGCAAATACGGGGTTTCAAACCCTCAGGACATCATTTACATCTATTACTCACCTCAAGCCGGCCAAAATCCTAGATTGCTATGCCCTTGCCTATCAGATCGACTTCCTCGCACATCGAATCTGATCAAAACCACAATGAAAACGTCACAATATGCCAATGGAACAATACCCAATTGAAAACAATCGAAAAATAGCAAAAATCTCGAAATTAGCAAAACTCGAGCCCTAGGCCCACTTCTTGAAACTCAGAAATTCTTATAACAACANTCCCAATTTGAAATATTAAAACTCAAGCCCTAGTTCTTCCCCTTTTTGCTAAGTTTCCATGGATTTCAAGGTCAATTTCACAATAAAATCATGTTTTTAATTCATATGGCTTATCTCCTATCAATCTTGTGAGCACGTGATTTTTGCCCTAAGCAAATTATTCTTAAAAATACAAACAAAATGATTTTTAATTTTTGTTGATATTGATGCCATTTTTGTGTTAAATAGTTGCATAATATATATATATATATATATATAT